>CAHIKZ030004022.1:0-46051 GCA_903632075.3 Acanthosepion pharaonis
TCCTTGCTTTTCCCAACCTTCTGTTTACTCTTTTCCTTCCTTTCTATAAAGGATGAAAATTACTGCACAACACTTCGGAATATGAAGAAAATCAACTCAAATTTTAATTAGTGCTTATTCATGACACATGCACACACATAAGCCGCCCCTTCAAAAGCAACAGAAGAATGTCAAAAGACTTATATATATATATATATATATATATATATATATATAATATATATATATTGATGTTATTTATGTTATTATATATATATATATATATATATATATATATATATATATATATAAACTGTACACTGAGATAAACACTAAACTGTTTCGTGTTCGAACACAATCTTCAGATATTCGTGCATGAAACAGACTGTCGCCGCTTGGTGTTGACCTCACTGTCCACTTTTATATTTATATACGCTTTTATCTCTGATATTGACAGCATTTACTGATAAATATGATATATATGCCTATATATATATATATATATATATATATATATATATATGTGTGCGCGCGCGCAAATATATTGATAAAATAGGAAAGAACCGTTAGGTTAATAATCCGAAGTTCTTTAGTATTTTTTTTTTTTTTTTAAAAAAAAAAACACTGCTCGATACACAAGTAGAGCCTAGATTATAATTATTTGAGGATGAAACAGAACTAGGTACTTTAATTTCTATAATTGAATTGGAAGTTTTTAGCTTCTATTTTTGAAACATGGGAAATGGAATCATATTTTTAGCGATGGAATCATATATTTTATAAATAATATATATATATATATATATATATATGTTCTGCATGAATACACTCTTAAGGCAAAAGGAGGTGAATCCAAACCAACCATAACGAGCTGATGATGATGTCAAAAGCATCAAATTATTAAAGTCAATGACACTTCTTTCTAGATTAATAACATTAATTTCATCTAAATATGCTGTTCGGATTTACTTTTAGGTTAATATTATCTTGACAAGATTTCGGTGGCATATTGGATTTATCTAAGATGATCTGGTAGAATTAAAAGATTTGATTTCTACATTTCATGTCCATATATAGGATCATATATATGTTTCTCTGTGTAAATGTAGTAATAGGGGACTGCATCCGTGAGTGCCTTTTGTCTGAATTTGTGTATTTCAAACATAAACTATGCATATACATGTCTTCACACACACACACAGATATATTTGTTTGTGTTACTGTATGTATGTATTTGTGTTTAATAAATTCTAATTTTGTGTATAAATTATGAGTGTCTGGAAATAAGCTATATATATATATATATATATATATATATATATATATATATATATATATATATATATATATATATATAGTGATTAAATATTAATTTGCCATAATGTAGGTCTTCCATTTGAACTGGGATATAACGCTTTCAGTTTCCTTACGTCTATTTACAGCGTCGACTTCTGGAGCGGGAAGTAATCCTAAAGTCCTTAGAAAAATGTTCGTTATCAACGATATTGCATAAGCGGTAATTACATGATCGAGCAATTTATCCATGTTCAGAGCCGCTTAAGTAAATTTACTCACTGTCTATTTTTACCAGACGTCTGAACACTTTTATAAACGGTCCATACAATAACCTGTATAATTAAAGAAGATTTAACGTTGCACAAAATCATTCCATCTTTAGTCGTCCTGCCATTCGAATCTTTCTCTCTTTTACTTCTCTCTCTTTCTCTCTTTTACTTCTCTCTCTTTCTCTCTTTTACTTCTCTCTCTTTCTCTCTTTTACTTCTTCTCTCTCTTTTACTTCTCTCTCTTTCTCTCTTTTACTTCTCTCTCTTTTCTCTCTTTCTCTCTTTTACTTCTCTCTCTTCTCTTTACTTTCTCTTTCTTCTCTCTTCTCTCTTTTCTTCTCTTTCTCTTTTCTCTCTCTTTCTCTCTTTTACTTCTCTCTCTTTCTCTCTTTTACTTCTCTCTCTTTCTTTCATGAGTTACGTGATTTTGTGGAAAGGTATTTAAGAGGTTGATGCAAAAGTTACCAGTTCTATATTTTGGATAATATTAGGGAAATATAAGAAATTGTCTTTGAAATTCACTTTGCTCATTATTGGCTGTGCGATCAGTTAAATGTAGCATTGTGTTTAGAACCTGGGAATAATGGTTCCAAACAAAAGTAGAAATGGAATTCTATGTGTGGTCGTAGGGCTTCTGCGCATCTGAGCACCTGATCAGTCAGCCCCCACATGTCTCGGTAGGTATTCATTCATGCATAGCGTATCTTGTGTAAAGCAAACTCGGCGTAGCCCATCCATCTCCAAGTCAGATCACAACCGATGTGGCCGCTGATTTAATCGGAGAGAATCCTCATTCATGGTTATTGATTTCCGTTTCGGAAGGCCACTACTCCGCCTAGCGATGCCATGTTATCACTGCCCTTAATATACTTCTATTCGTTCGCAGAGATTTAGCCTCCAGACGATTGAAACACGCTTTAGTTTCTCTATTTCAGCTGAACTCATCATTGGTGAGAACCTCGGAATCACTCTACATAAACTTAACCAATGTTGTTCAGTGCAAGATGAACCTGGGGATTTTTGAAGGCCTCGCTGGACGTCGGAGTAAACGGATCGACGTTAAATGTTATTATTATAATTTAAATACTTGAAATTTTAGTTAACATAGAAAAAAATTATCATTTTGGACAAGAAAATTATTTTTGATAAAAATTGAATTAATCAAGAGATTCTAAAACTAATAATATAAAATCATAGCTCGATCGATCCGCAGAAAATGTATTCACTCTGTTTAGTGAAATTCAAAAACAAACCCTTAACGATTAATTACTGGATTGTTACTGTACAATGCTACATTGAGCAATGGGCTTATTTGAATGATTCATTGAAATAAAAGGGCAATTTTTCTGGGCATCAATGTCAATTATGTTATTGCCGTGTCGAGTAATGATGACATAATACTTTATCTCTTATATTTAACATCACATTTTATTTCGCTTCAATACCCTGTCAGTTACTCTCGACCAGTGAGAGTGTGCGCTCCGGCGGCCCCAGAGACCTCATCCGGATGTGGACCTTACATTTTCGCCTGCGATATCTGAGAGACTCTCTATGCCTTTGACCGCTGGGGTGGATATTTATATATCTATCTCTGTCATGCAGTTCTTTTTCCTGAACTTACAACCTAGTTGCATCTAGTCTGGTCGCGTGGCCCCCACTCGGCGGTTAGGCGGTCTTTTCTGATCAGTTATACTCCTGCCTTCTTTGCAATACAGTGTGGAGTATATTTTGGCAAGATCTGGAATGAGATACATAATACATTGGCTTATTTGATGACATTACCTATGATTATGTTGCAGATGAACATGAAACCCAGACTCAAAGTTCTTCCATAATCAGCGTTTTTCTCAAGATCTGTCGTCTTCAGAAAATTAATTTCTTTGTTCAATGTTGTATTCTTTGTCCAGGCCACATATTCTCTACGTATTCCATTGATAAGGAGGAAGTTCTTTCCTAGAATTGTTGTATTTTGGAAAAGATTCTTGAGAGTTTCCTTACCGATCATTAAAATTCTAACATTTTCGAATCGAGAGCCAGCCGTTATCTATCCTACATATCTTCAAAATATGTACCGTTTGCTTCCTCCCTGTACGCGCAACACTCTCATTTAGTAACCCTCTACCTTTAGTGGCTCTTGGGCCTTGTATTTGGTGCACAATATTAAAAAAAAACAAAACAAAGCAGTTCCAATTTCAGGGTATCATAAAATAAGCAGAATTTTTCGAATAAAAACTGGTATTCTTATTTTATACCGGAATGTTATTGAAAGACTGCGTATGGCCATAGAAAGCGAAGGAAAATGTAGGGTGAGGCAGAAATAGCTCCCACATAATGGTAAGACATTATTGGTAATGGTGTCTTCTAGCATTATCATTATGTACGTGGTATTTGTGCCGCACCTTCTACTTTGATAACTAAATAATTAAGTTACGAATTTATATGAATTTTCTAAAATAAATGTCATGTTTTCTCTTGCACTTTTTTCTCTATTTATTCGGACTATTGTTCTCATGCTGATTATTATAGATGTTTTTTAGGGACATGACGTTTCGGCCAAGTACACTTTGGCCATCTTCAGGTGTCCATTATTTTGGCTGATGTGAGACATCTGTTGATTATTTGTTATTTTGTCCCTATGATGCAAGTAAATTCTTATTCAGAATATATTAGTAATTCCTCATCTAAAAAAAAAAAAAACGAAAATAAAAACATCACAAAAAGGTAGGAACCCACCATAATAACCAATATCGAAAACATCTGAAACTGGATTTCAAATGCTCTAAAAGCACAACATTGGCGTTCAGTCAGTACTTGACGTATTTGTTTAATAATTCCTATCTTTATCATTAGTTACACAAAGAACTAGTATTCACATAATTACCTTCTAGCTAACCGCTTCTTGAAAGATATGAGTAAATGAAATTAGTATTTTAAATGCCTGATAAGAAACCCGAGCTTGAAGCAAGTAGCTATTGTTATTACAGTTCTGGGTATGATGATAACCTACATCCGACAGTAAGGCCGCTGATCGAGAGATTCGAGGATTTGGGGGAGCATTGCTGTTGTTTCCAGGTCCACACTGACTGGGGGTGGTAGCACCAGTTAGGGTCCCATCTATGGGAAAATCGTGACCCCACCCCCAAACAAAAACAAAAGAACTATGAAAGTATAGAAATGCAAGCAATACATTTTAATATAAAAAATTATCACCAGTACCTATTTATAGTAAAATTACTACCAATACATTTTATAGTAGAATTACTAATAATACCTTTTATAGAAAAAATGACGAACAATACATTTTATTAGTGATTGACGGCATGCAGTTGCGTTCAAAATATTTAGATTTCGGCATTAAATAACCCCTTAGTTCGATTGAGGAATCGGAGAGCCGAGTTCGAATTCCAGTCGAATCCATTGCATTCACTTACGTGCTAATACCCTTGGGAAAGGTATGAATAATCGTCTTCTCCCCGCCAGCTATGGGTAAATAGCAGAACAGACTGGGTTCTATAATCTTGGTCTACCGCAGAAATGGCAACCTATTGCGGGAAAAAAATCTGTCTACTCAGATTCGAAACATGACACATAACTGACTGACTGAGAGGTCGATATGCTGCTAAACAAAATCAACAAATTTTGCTATTGAATATATTTCTGAGAAAATAATCTGAGCTAAATATTTATAAGCTGTCGACACCTTTCAACCCGGCAATTCAAATGCTGAATGATGTTTAACCTTTTTCTATTATTTATTAACATTAATTAATTAATATTATTGTAGTCAGTACCTCATCGAATAATGATACTTTATTTTTCATTCCGAGTTGTGGGGAAATTCGGTGCAAAATCGATCGGATTTATCGATCGTACATAGATCAAACTTTCCTCTTTGTGTAGTGGGGTACGGATAGCATAAGGGTTGTCGGTGCGGTTAAGTGAAATAGGCGAGCAGAGTTCAAATCCATTGTCTGTTGTTTTCACGTTCACGGTGTCGCTCTTATGAAAAGCAAGAATGCATCTTCCATCCTTGCAGTTTTGGATTAGATAGCAGGAAAGATTAGGTTCTCCAGCCTTGGGTGCCAACCAGTCTAAAAGAAGGAAATCACCGAATTCCAAACTATGGGACAGGCAACGAGAATCCAATATGTTTCCCAAGAAGTCTCATGGTGATTCGCATAAAGAAAAGAAAGCCTGGTGGGGAAATAGCATTTTTAAAAAATAATAATATTGGGGAGATACTGGCTGAACAAGTAGGAGGAGTTATAGGTTTGAGCAGGATGCGAGGGATTTTGAGAGAGTCGCGAGTAGAGTGACAGAGAGAGAGAGAGAGAGAGAGAGAGAGAGAGAGAGAGAGAGAGAATGTCATGATCACAAAAAACTTTTTAAAAAAAGTAGGCACAAATAGGATGTATGTATGTATGTATGTATGTATGTGGAGAGAGAGGGATACAATAGGCACGAGCTACAGAAACAGAGAGGTGAAACTGGTAGTAGTAGAGTGAGAGATAGAGAGAAGAATTGGAATATAGACGAGCAGGATGAGAGAGAGAGAGAGAGAGAGAGAGAGAGAGAAACAAATAAACAAAGGAGATAAGTGAAATCGGGATGACCAAGTGTGTATGAGTGTGTGAGAGAGAGAGAGAGAGAGAAAGAGAGTAAGAGATAAAAAAAATAGGCACGAACAGAGAGGGTGGGGTGTTGTAGAGCTAGACACCGTCAGAACGAGTGATGCAGCTTATATGAGTGTTTATAAAATAGAAAAACCTTTGAGAAAAATTAAAAAAAAAGACTTTTCAGTAAGTGACACCTTCTTCGTCATTAGTTCGACCCACGAGTTATGTGTATATTGCAAATGCCCGTGTATTCTCTGTTGCTTTTGCGTCTCTAATAAAAAATATACAATAAAAACGTGTTTAGGTGTTGCTATAAAAACGTGTTTAGGTGTTGCTATAAAAACGTGTTTAGGTGTTGCTATAAAAACGTGTTTAGGTGTTGCTATAAAGAATTCCAAGTAGGATGTTCGCAGGTCGATATGTTCTTCTTTTGTTTATGTCTTGTTTTAGTTTCCGCGTTTAGATTTTTTTTTCAAATCATCTTTTTCAATATTTTCTTATTTGGGATTTTTTCGTTTTACTTTTAATTCTTTTGCATTTTGTTTTTATTCTTACCGTATTTATATTTTTATTTTAGGTTTGAATTTTCTTTTAATCTCAGTCTTTTTAATTTTCTTCTTTTCTTATTTTTTCCTTTTCCTTGATTCTATTATTTTTCTTACCCATTCCCACTCTCATTTTGTTTTTTGCTTTTTCCTTTTACACTACGTTTGTTTTCATCTACTATTTTTTTTTCTTTTTCTCTCTCTATCTATCTATCTATCTATCTATATATATATAAATATATATATATATATATATATATAACATACATGAACATTATGTGAACACTCATCGGCGACAGCCTGTCGCCGATGAGTGTTCATTAATGTTCACTTTTATATATATATATACATACGCTCTGTCTCTGATATTGGAGCACTTTCTCCCATGAATATATCACACGTTAAAACTATATTTCTTCATATATATATATATATATATATATATATATATATATATATATATATAATGTGTGTGTGTGCACGTGCTCGATTGTTAGAACGTTCACATTCTGATCATGAGACCCGGGTTCGAATCTCACCATGGTCAATTTGTCAGGAAGGAGACTTCCTGATTTTATCAGACTGCAGGGGTCGATCCCAGCGTGTGGCATATTTGGAAAGTGCCTGAAAATCATACCAAAAGCCTTATGAGTAAAATTTGGTAGACGGAACCCTTGGAGGCCGTCGATATCTGTGCTGGCATGAGTCATCGTGGCCGAGGACTTGAGCATGATGGCCTTGTTCAAATTGTTGATCACGCTAGATAGCATGCCCTCCCAGAAACTATAACTAAGCATAGTTACAGTATAAACCATAGGTTGATTCCGAAGGTGTTGAATAAAGACGAATGCGCCTGAGCAAGCATCTGCAATAGGGATTGACTAGCCGCCCTAGTAAACGAGTATCCTCGAATACGAGTACACACACACACACACACATATATATTGTCCTTTCTATTTCTTTCGACAACACTGTGGGAAAGATATCTTGCAACAGGGAAATAATGATTCATACCTATTTAAAAATTATTAGTATTAGATTAACATAGACATCCTTAGTTGGAATTGGACCCTTTTGCGTTGGTTTCCGTGGAGGAAACATTACTAAGTTTTCAGGTGTTCAGCTTAAAGCGTATTCGCAAGAAAGTGAAAATTGTGTTGCGCTCATTTTTTCGATTGAAGACTATTTACATTATTTACATTATTCGGACTATTGTCCTCATCTTTGTAGCCATATTTGTTACAACGTTTCGGCCGGGTATTGAACTCACATTCTTTGGGTCCTGTCACTGGATCTAACTAACGCCTTTATCCACTGTGCCATGTTAATACCCGCTTAAGGCAGTGGAGTACTTTCAGATGGAAATTAACAGGAGATAACTGATAACTGGCATCCATTAAACATTGCACGTGGAACTAGAACAGTCTACCCCAGTGAGCGAAATAAAGGGTTCAGTTCGACATTCCAGCCAGCTGAAGAAGGCCGGAGCATACAACGGTGACATGATAGGACAAAGATGAGGACAATAGTCCGAATAATTTAAATAATGCACATAATACCGCATCTCAGAAATATAGACAGGTACTGAAGAATATTTGGTTGCCTGGAAAATGAGTATTCTTAATATTGTTTGTTTTTATCTGGAATATAAGACTGACAACTATAGCCATTGGTAAAATACGCAACTATTTCAGCCATCAAACGGGGGTTTCCCGCTTTCTCTTTTTTTCCTTTCACTTTATTTGGCGGGGGAGGGGGCTCAATCTGTTTTCATCTTTTTTTTTTATTTTCTTCTTTTTATGGGTTTGGATTTTTTTTATAATTTTTATTAGTTGTTCGATTTCGTTTTCATCTCTTTTTACTCGACCATTTTTCTCACCCAGGCCTCCACCTCATTTCGCTTTTACCTTTTAACGATTAAAAAAAAGGCCCCTATAACTTTGTCTTTATTAACCCTTAACACTATAAATTTCTCAATTATTTTTTTTCTTCGGGTCATATACTTACACGGCATTTCTTCCATCCCTACTACAGCTCTCCTCGCCTTCTTACTTAAGGGAGAAAAAGAAAAATGACTGTAATTACTCTTTCAAAGAAGTGGGTATGAAAAGAGAAGAGAAAACATGGGTTTTTTAAAAAAAGTGTTCTATCAGCGTCTTCATGATTTGCACCACTAGGCTCGGTAGAAGAAGAAGCACATGCGTACGATAATCTTTAAAAAAAAAAAAGACTTAAAATGTCTCTCTTTTTACGGAAACTGCTCTACAAAAAAGTAAATGATAGTCAGGACAGGCTTGCAAGGGGTGCAGATGATAAAGCGATTTGGAATGATTTGTATGCTGTAAGATGGCGTCGATCTTCTTATACGCTTCTTGTTTCCTTTTTTTATTGTCTCTTCTGTTCGTAAGCCATATTTTAATTTGTTTTTTCTCTGCATCGTTTTTGTTACTTTTATCAGGTTGGCGTTATTGAGTTATTTTTTTTTATTATTATTTTTTACTTTTTCTCTCTCCCTTCCTTTCTCTCGGTAGATATTTCGGGGATTTTTATCGGTGAAACCTAATTTTTTGGAATGGATTCTATTGAAGATGTGTATTTTATTGTTAAATCTTGTTCCTTTTTCCAATAAAATATATATATATATATATATATATATATATATATATATATATATATATATATATATATATATATGTATATGTATATATATATATATATATATATATGATATTTAAAAAAACATATACATATATATATATATGATATTTAAAAAAACATACATATATATATATATATATATATATATATATATATATATATATATTTAAAATATATATATATATATATATATTTAAAAATATATATATTAAGAGGGATTTCTATTTGTGTTTTGGTTTATACTGACAACAATTATCTTTCAATTGTTTGTCGTTGGCTTTTTTTCCTATCTTTGATTTGTTTAATAGGTTGTTTTTCTTTTAATGTGACATTTTTGTTTTATGGAATGGGGTTTGCATTTTATTTTAATTGTATTTTTTTGTTACTTGATCTGACAGAATTATCTGTGTACGCATATACACACACCTAAAAACACACACACACACACACACAGATCACTTCCCCTTAAAGAGATACTTTACACCCTCCTTTTGTAAACAACACAAGCTCATTATCAAAAACAAGGCGTACCTTTGAGTAGGACTGTTGTCTAAAATAAATTCAAAACCCCAATTGCAGACGGGCACTCGAGGGCTGATGAGAATCGGCATTAAGTTGTGCCGGACTGAAATAGACTATACCCACATGATTGAGATTTTTTCTGTAAAAAATATATATGCTCTCTTATAATAAATAAATTGAGCTCGTTGCGGATCAATTTTAATATTTGATATTACTAGCATCCACCTTGATTATATACTAACGGATCTATTACCTGTATATATATATATATATATATATATATATATATATATATAAATTATTTATTTAAAATTTATAACATAAATATGTGATAAAATCACTACAAATTTTGTTTCAACACCTCTGGTGTCTTATCAAGTGATGATGTTAAATGTAGAATAAATGGTTTTAAAAGTTTCAAATTAATTAACGATCCTTCGCAAGGGGAAAAGCGTTTTCCCCTTGCGAGTTCCTCACCCCAAAACAAGAACAAAGGTCCATATAAACATTTCAATTATTAAGTTTAAATAAAGTTTATGGTAGATGGTGCCGTGTTGTCATGTAGACTAGGTTCCAGACCTGCTAGAGGATGTATCCCTGCTAAGACGAACATTCAAGTAGTTTATGCATGATGGGGCTTCAGCATATTTTAGTCAGATTGTTCGCGATGCACTGGATGACATCTACCATGAAAGATGGTTAGGTAGGGGACTTATTGCTATGTAATTTACAGGTAAGAACTGTAGATTAACGGCTCGTATAATAAGGTTCTTACATGTAAGGTAATTACAGTCTTTCTTAATAATTTTCTTACTTGTAACCGAGTTAGCGACTTACATAATAACGTATTTCGATCTAAGGTAACGACATAAACATTTTACCGTTAAGTTAATATCTGTCATAATAAGCTTCTCACGTGTAAGCTAATTAAACGCTTTTAAATATTTCTCTTATCGTTAAGGTAATTAAACGATTTAATAATAAAGTTGTTACCTGTAACTTAATTAAAGTCATTCCTAATAAAATTTTTACTGTTAACTTAATTAAAGTCATTCCTAATAAAATTTTTACTGTTAACTTAATTAAAGACATTTATAATATTGTTCTTATCATTAAGTTAATTAAAGGCTTTTTAACAATGTTCTTACCTTTCGTAGTAAAGTACGTAGCTACAAGTTAATTAAAAGGTTTTCATAATAAAATACTTGTAAATTAATTAAATTCATTCATAATAATATTCTTACCTCTAAGTTAGTGACATACATAATAATTTACTTACTTGTAAGGTAAAAACTTTTATAATTACCAGTAGATTAATTAATTAAAGGTCTTCATAACAATGTTCTTACCTGTATGTTAATAACAAACATTTTCATAATAAGGTTAATTAAAAGTTTCGATCATAATATTCTTATCTGTATATTATTTAAAGGCTTTCATAATAAAGTTCTTGCCTGTAAGGTAAAGACGTACAGTTCACGAACTTACTAATTAAATAAAGAAATTCGTAAAATTTTCTTCTTTGTAAAACCATTCAGAATAATGTTTTACTTATAAATTAATTAAAGACAATCCTGATAATATTCTTACTGTTATGGTCCAAGGTTAGAACCAAGGAAGAATAATACGAACACAAGATTAGAATAACAAAGATATATTACAACAGAAATATAGTATAAGAAGTTGAAGTTGTTAGTAATGACTGTCCGTCTTGTTTAGAGTGAACTAATATTGTCTCGACTCGTTACACCATTCATTCATTATACCTCTTGAGAGGCGCAGTATTTATAGTGTCAGGAAGAGTCTATTATCGTTATAGGTAAGTTCCCATAACACTTACCTGTATGTTAAATACATAAATAATAAATAATATAATTATAAAGTTTTGAAAGAATTTTCAGTATTTTTTTTATTTAAATGCCGTTTTAGTTTAAATGACTATAAAATTTTATTACATAAATATAAACTGATAAGAGAATAATCGATAATTGTAGAGAAAATCACAAAATTGCAATAGATATTCTATTCCCTGTTTATTATACAATGAAAAAAATGGAAGGGTTTAATTAAATAATTTCGAAAAATTACATTGCAATTAGCAAACTATGTACATTTTTTTGGGAGGAACACTTTTGCATGTATATCGATAAAAGATTTATCCGAAAGGTGAATATTTACAGTAGATGACGAAAGCAGACAAATAGAAAAGTTTTGTACTCGCGTGCTGAAATGTTTTCTGGGGAACAGTCACCTCGTCATATCATATAAAAGCAAATACTAGAAATTTAAGAAACCTAAAGCAATGCGTAAAATGCTATGAATTGTAGAGAGACTTCACTTGCAAGTAAATTAATAAAGTCACAGTTTAAAACAAATGTAAGAATCAGCAATATTATTGGTCCTGATCTGGCGTCTCAGCTTTAGTCACTTTTCCATCACCTTAAAGTTGCTTCCATGAGGCTTTTCTATAAATACTTCCATCGTAACTATTTGGATGAGCTCTTCTCTGTGGGTCTAGTTTTTAAATTGTTGTTTTATTCCCCCCCCCCTTACAGACAATGAAGTGTACATATGGGGATTTTCATAGACACAATGAGGTATTATGATGAATGTTGCAAGAAAGGTAAGTAAGAATGTGTGTGTTTTTTTGGTATTAGGAATATTGTAGTATGTTTGGGTCAGTGTTTGTGGCTAACTAAGTTTAAAGTTAAGACAAATGAAGACCGTCCTTTATCCCATTGACCATTTTGACCTTGTGCCACAGTTTGTAAATATTTACAAATAAATATCGCTCTTCGCTGTTGTACCTAGACTTTATGAATAAACGCAGTTCTAGATTGGAAGATGGCTAAATGTAAGCTCTATGGTAATGGTTTCTTGTCTCTCACTTCTTGTTTTTGGAACTCCCTTCCGGCTCCATGCTATCCAGTCAACTTTAATTTTCAAAACTTTAAATGCAATGTCAATCACGATCTGCTGTCCTCCTGATTACTATTGTTCTCGCTCCTCAGTCATGTTTTTGTTTTTGTTTTCTAATTCTTCCCCACCCAGTAACATCTTGTGCCTTATGGCTTTGCTTGTGGTGAACACAATAAAAAAACCAAAAAAAAACCCGATTTTGGAAAAAGTTAGAAACTTAAAGCGAAACACCTTAAGGAAGAGCACGAGTGATGACAGCCAAATACGTCATCTCAAAGGAAGAAAGAGAAGGAAAAAGTGGATGAGAAATGAAATTCTCAATCTAATTAGAGAGAGAGAGAGAGAGTTGGTAGGTAATGGCACAGAAAGTAGAAATAGTGCACAATATGTAATGTTAAGCAAATTAATTAGAAATAAATTCAAGCAAGCAAAAGATAAATAATTCGATGAGAAATATGCAGAGACAGAAAAAAATTGAACACAGATGTAGCAGACATGCATAAAAAGATAAAAATATTAGGGTGAGTCATAAATAATTTCCGTTCTTGTTTATCAGTTTTATTTTTCAAGTGCAATTATATTTTATTCGATTAATTTGTGATGTCAACGAACATTCGTTGCCACTTTTGTCATGTCAACAAATACTCGTTGTCACTTTCGTAATGCACGTTGTAGTAGAGACTTTGTAATCGCAGATACAACTATAGTAAAGCTGTAGAACATCCCAACCGAGTTCCAAATTTGCTTCCCGCCTTATTCTTGCTGGATTCGTCTTTGTAATATTTTGGGAGAAAATTCACTGTGTACGCAGCCACTATTGTTCAAAACTAAGGTGTTTGTTTACTGCAAATTTATTGTTAACCGCTACGTATAATTAGTAATTAGAATGATACATTCATCTTTACATTTGGCTTGCAAAAACGGAAATTACTTATGACTCAACCTAATAATTAGCAGGGCAGAAAGCATGCTCTTAAGTGGGGTGTACAAAATCTAAAGAGGAAAGAATCATAATTTTCAAAGGCATTTGCACATTAGTGACTATAACGTACTCGACTGGGATTGGAACTCGTCTCTCCGATCAAAAATTCCGAGCCGTTATTCATTGCAACACCACACACCCAAATTTACAGCACTTGGTATTCTAAAGCGGTCACCCATGTATGTACTGACCAGGCTCAACTTTGCTTAACTTTGTTGATCGTACGAAACCGTTGTTTCAACGTGATATGCCCACTAGCCATACCACCCGGATATTCAACTTTACAGCACCTGATATTCCCAAGCGGTCACCCATCCCCGAACAAGGCCAAAACGTAATTCTTTTTTATTTTATTTTTTATTCCCATTCTACAAATAATATCTTGGGCAGTTGAACGAGAACACTCTAGCCCCGTAGATTAAATAAAGGGTTAAGTTCAAAATTCCCCGAAGTTTACCCAGATCGACAGACATCTGAAGAAGTCTGGAAGGCACAACAACCGAAACGTTTTGATAACAATAATAAAAATGAAACCATCTCTACGAATGTAACTCTTCATCCCAGACAAAAATAAAAGCCGGGGATAATTTTTGTTAATGTTTCACTGTTTATTCACAGCTTCTCAAAACATTATATATTTACTAACCGTAGTCTGGCACAAGGATACGGTCGTGGTGCACAATGAAATAAATGCAGTACCCATAGGTCATGTCATGCCTCTTCAATGTAGTATGAATGACTGTTAAATTTCCCCACCTATTTATATAAAATCTTTTTTGAATTTGGAGTGATATGATCCTGCACCGCAGTTTCTCCAGACCGCTACCACGCCATACAGCCAAACCTGCAAGTGTTAATAGTAAAACCGTGAAATTCTTTCTTTCTGGCCTATTCATGGACATCTCTCTTAAATGCCTAATAACAATAACAATATTTATACGCAACAGTTGAATACTCTTTCGCTGATCGAGTCGAATGTTTCTTCTTTTTTTCCTACTTCTCTTGCATTTAATTGTAATTTCCAGTGAAAGGTTAATTGTAAACTGGCGAGAACATATAGACTTCACTGCAAGAAAATAAAAGAAACGTTGTTCGGCGATGGGGTTGTGGTCGGTAACCAGCGAAAGATACTTATTTGTGATTCGCCTTTCAACAATACTTATGACGTAAATGCTGATTTTTTCACTTATTTATTTTTATCTTTTTGTTCCCTAAAAACGAAATTACATGTGTGTAAGTTGCTCTGTCGTTTAGCTATTTTGCAAAGCAGCTACAAATCTAACAAAGACCTTCCTGCTGTTGTCATCAAATCAATGGACAGATAGCTTTCTTTTTCTGGAAAGAATACGACACAGTAAACGTGTCTGTCTGTTAATTATATCTACAACACTTGTAAAAATCGCATATATATATATATATATATATATATATATATATATATATATATACGAGTGAGACATAAGACGAAATTAAAAAGGTACCGCCTACTCCTGAGTATTGGTGTTATATCATGCAACGCGTCACGACACCGAGAATTCGTTCGCGAACATCACTGAACCACTTCCATCCGGAAAGTATACAGCCATTTTGAACACCTTGAGAACCTGTTTACACTACCTTCATATAATTGGATCTCCAGAGGAGAGCTTACTACGCATGCGTGAACAGACACTCTCCTCCCCCCCTCCCGCTGTTTCGGCAGTGAGTTGCCATTCATTGAAGCGATGCATTTTACGGTGACCAAGCAAGCAGATCTACGAAATTTGGTGCAAGAATTTTGGACTGAATGCTCTATCAACCTACTACGGCCTAGATTTGGATCACTGTGACGTACTAGTTGTAGTTGTTGAAGGTGAGGGTAGATTTTCGACACTAGACGAGATTAAGGAGAACGCAATGAGCTGACTGACTGCATAGTGTCTTGAAAAGTGGAATGGACTCTGAAATAAGTGTATGCAGATAAATTCTTCTAAGCTGACTGATATACCATTGCGTCTCTGTAGACCGATTAAATGACTGACACATTTCTGAACTGACCTCATGTATACGTTTCTATTATCGTGTCACGTATAGATTTTCCAAAGTAGATGTTGCAGAAACCACTTGGTATCGTGTGAATCGAAGATCAAAGCATGGCCTAAGATGACTTCTAGTTTTACTATCGATTCACAGCTATATCCGGTACTTTAGCATGTGTCAAATGCGAACCCGAGCAAGTATCTTCTTGACATGTCTATTCGTGCAATAGGCAGTCATGGCTCTCCACTAATTCCTTTTATTTATTATCTATGAATTGTCATGATAACCTAGGAAAGACAGCGGAGGGATTTAGCGTTGCTTTCTCCACTGTTTTGTATTAAAAAATCGAAGATTAGATAGATCAGTCTACCCTGCTAGCTGTTGGGAGCGAAGAAATCTGTCAGAGGCAAATATTGATGGTATCAGCAGTTTAGGCTGAACTTTTAATTTTAATACATGAATTTAAGCGTGCTACTAGATTGGCATCTAGGTCTCTCCCCTTTACTGTTGAAATAGCTCAATCCAACCACAAATTCTACTCCAACAGTTTCTTTTCTCGCACTTCCCACCTGTGGAACTCCCTTCCGTTTACTTGCTTCCCTGATAACTTAACTTCAAAAGTTTAAATGCAACATCAATCGCCATCTTCTGCCTTCTTGAATCTCGTTCATCTTTTGTCCTTTCCTCAACCCTTCCTAGTCTCAGTCTTCTCTTTCACTTTCACTCACTGTAACCCTCCCCCCGCACTAGTGGCATTCCCGTCTTGCTTGGGGTGAAATAATTTAAAAAAATTCGTTTCACTTTATTTCATTTTCTCGTAATCTATTTGTAGTAATTGCCAGGCGTGTGTGTATATTTGAGCGCATCTTATTTGGTATCATGCAATCGCCAGTTATGTATTATATAGCAGTGTAGAGAAGGCTTCCTTGTCTTGAGTGTCAGCTAGTCTAGGAGAAGGATCACTTTGAATTCAAAATCATGACCAAGATTAGCTGTTGGTACCATATAACACAATACATTCTGTCGCATGTTACTTGAGGAGAAGATGGATATCACCAAATAATTTTATTTTCTGAAACATATAACGAAGGGCATGGGACCATAATGATTTCACTGGCGCTAATATAGTTTTCTTTTTTGTTGGGTAGAGAGAGAGAGACATTTATTTTTTAATTCTAGAGTTAATAATCAAAGATCATTTTAGAATAATTTATCATGTGAATTTCTATCAAATCTTTATGGTAGCATTGCCTTTACATTGTGAATCTAAAACTGCCTCAATCTGCCAAGTGTTACCAACAAAATTATACGCCGTTATTTTATAAATTGCTAAAAGCAGCCAGAGTATTTATATTTCGTGTGCATATAAAGGTGTTACCCAAAAGCTTGACGACTTAGAGGAAGTAACTTTTTATGGCCTAACACGTAGTTTCTACCGCCTCCTTCTAAGGAATCCCTGTTAATTAATTATACAGTGATTTTATAAACTAACTCACAAAACAGTAAGCACGTCGGCGTGGAGTTATGGTTATCAAGGCTAGTCTGGCTAATCGTTACTTGGCGGGGGCAATTATAGCTCTTCCCAACTTTGTAGCTCTTAGCAATATTTGTCTTTATACTATCCTTCCAATTCTCTGTTGTTCATTTACACAAACTCGTTAGGTAGTTTCATGACTGTTACTACTGAGCTATGAATTCGGTCCTTACTGGGTGCCCCATACTAAATTAAATACTGAATAACCCGACAAGGGTGGACCTGTAAAAATCAACCAGCCTAACCATTGCAGAGATGCTAGTAAAATTCCATACATTTAGTTTGTGTGCGTTGTTGAAATACCCTGAAATTTCACATAGCACATATATATTTACCGATGCAATTAAGCTAGTCTCTCTATTGCTCTCACAGTTGTGTGCGTGCGTGTGTTTGTGTGGGGAGGGGAGGGGAGAGAGAATGAGACAGAGTGAGAGAGATAAATTTCATGCTCTCCCGAATCCAACGTGGGACTAATTTTTCTCTACTACAATTGAAGTTGGTCTCGTCCAAAGTTTCATCTTTTTTTTTATCTCCTTTTTCGTTATTAATTTTTTTTCTTCTCTAATTGGGTCACTGCAAATACTGATACTGGTCACCTGTAGAGAGTCTATGGCGGGCACAGTCGGTGGAAGAGCTAACTGAACTGTATCGTTCTTTTGAAAGTTCTTCATAAAAAAAAAAAAGAGTTTCTCAAATAAATAAATAAAACTGCCTGTGTGGGCTTAGGATGAAGTCGAGGATCTTTGGAAAAAAAAAAAGAAGAATTTTAGGAACTGTTTCTTTTCTTTTTTAAAAATTATTTCTTTTTATAAAAGTAACTGGAAAAAGTTCAGTGGGTTATAAAATGTCAAATATCCAACATTGTTCTCGCGTTTATAGTAATTAGCCTCTAGTCAAGGTTGACAATAAGTGTAACAATTTTTGGTACAGATTACTGTTGTGGCCTTGTTAGGGCCAGAAATAAAGAAACAAGAGAGGAATTGAGTTAAACAAATATATTAATAGAAGCAGTAATATAAACATATACAAACGAGAGTGTTAGAGAAAGAATGTTCGGTCCGACTGTCAGAGCTGACTGCTGGAAAATTCCCTCTCCAAAAGGCAGTACCTGCTCCTATTTATAGCTGGGAAAGTCCATGCGTGCGTGGGTAAATTACCATAAAAGTTACTTGTATTATTTACATTTGTATTTACATATCCTCGTCTTTGTTGTTATTTTCACAACGTTTCGGCCGTTGTACCCTTCGGCCTTTTTCAAGTCTATGTCGACCTGGGTAACCTTCAGGGAATTTCGAACTGAACCGTTTTATATAAATTGCGACTGTAGATAGTTTCCTTGCTCTTTTCACATCTCGGGATATCTCGTCTTGTTCTTGTTTAATACCTATCAGTTATTGCTCACCCTGTTTCCGTTGAGTCTCACTCGACGGTTTCCTTCTCTCTCATCTATCGGGTCATGGCCGTAAGAAAAGATTTTGTCAAATTATCTGACGTTTGGACAGAGCGCGAGGAGAAAGAGATTCACGACTTTCTTCATTATTCGTTATTCATAAACTTTTAGTTTAGAAGCAAGTTTCTTTGAGTTAGTTTTGCCCAAATCCATTGAAGTGAAGCGATATATTGATAAGATATACAGTGACGAATAGAACAGTTTGCCGATTCTACTTTCTTTATTGACGATCATAGCTTTTCGTAAACTAGTACATGTGAATATTTGCTATGACATCGAAGTTGAATTGTTTATCTTTGTTACCATCATAGCTTTTCGTAAACTAGTACATGTGAATATTTGCTATGGCATCGAAGTTGAATTGTTTATCTTTGTTAACGATCATAGCTTTTCGTAAACTAGTACATGTGAATATTTGCTATGACATCGAAATGGAATTGTTTATCTTTGTTTAGCTTTTCGTAAACTAGTTTCGAAGTTGAATTGTTTATCATTGTTAACGATCATAGCTTTTAGTAAACTAGTACATGTGAATATTTGCTATGACATCGAAATTGAATTATTTACCTGAATAAATGTGAAAGATTGTGTTCGTTTATCTTGTAAAAGTTCTCAGACAAAGTATTTTCATTATTTCGCATGTTATTTAGATTTTATATTAGTCTTTAACATAACATCCCGACTGAGCTTATATCCAAAGTCCTAAGATGAAATTTATTTATTTTATTTTCATTTTTTTTTTTAATTATTTATAATCTGGAAATATGTATTCCGGCTAGGTACATGATCCGGGGTTTATGAATCTACTCCCATTATTTCATGAAGACATTAGATTTTTTTTTTATTCGTTTTCAAACGTCATTTAGCGGTTTATAAACCAATTCGTTCAATCGAATTTGTAAAAACTGACCGCAGTTTGAAACCGTATCAGAGAATTATAAATTCCATTGTTATTGATATTTATTTTCGCATCAAAATAAACAGAAAATATGCAAGAGCTTGGTGTAAAAGGGATTTTATTCCGAATCTTTTTTTTAATACAGACAGTTAATTAATGCATAATGACACAAAATTAAAATTGATATAAATTCTTTAAAAAAATATATTGTACTATTTTCCGGCACTGGACAGGGCATAAATTTGCCAGATCAAACAATGAAAACTACATTATTCAAAATTATATTCTGTTTTATTTCTGAATTCTTTTCTCACAGTCACTATCCCTATCTATGTTCATTATTTATCCCTGTCTCTCTCTCTGTCTATTATCTCTCTAAGTCTCTCTATGTTCATTATCTCTATCGCACAATTCATTATCTATCTATCTATCTATCTATCTATCTATCTATCTATCTATCTATCTATCTCAGTTTGTGCATTATCTCTCTATCTATGTATTTTATTATACTCTTTTTACTATGTATTTATCTCTATGATATTCTAGCTATTTTCGTTTTTTGCACATTTCTCTCCCTATATTTTCGCTGTGTTTATTATCTAAGTCTGTACATCATATTTCACTCTGTTCATTCTATCTATCTATCACATTTATTTTACTCTGTGCATTATATCTATCTATCTATCTATCTATCTATCTATCTATCTATCTATCTATCTATCTATCTCTATCTATCTATCTCAGTACCACATCTATTTCACTCTGTTCACTATCTAAGTACATCATCTATTTCATTCTGTTCATTATCTTTCTCTCTCTTTAAGTACATCATCTATTTCACTCTGTTCATTATATCTATCTATCTATCTATCTATCTATCTATCTATCTATCTATCTATCTATCTATCTAACTCTGTTCATTATATCTATCTATCTAACTCTGTTCATTATATCTATCTATCTATCTATCTATCTATCTATCTATCTATCTATCTATCTATCTATCTATCTATCTCTGTTCATTATATCTATCTATCTCATCTATTTCACTCTGTTCATTATATCTATCTTTATATCTATCTATCTATCTCTGTTCATTATATCTATCTAACTCTGTTCATTATATCTATCTAACTCTGTTCATTATATCTATCTAACTCTGTTCATTATATCTATCTATCTATCTATCTTACTCTGTTCATTATATCTCTCTATCTATCTCATCTATTTCACTCTGTTCATTATATCTATCTATCTATCTATCTAACTCTGTTCATTATATCTATCTATCTATCTATCTATCTATCTATCTAACTCTGTTCATTCTATCTATCTATCTATCTATCTATCTATCTATCTATCTATCTATCTATCTCTGTTCATTATATCTATCTATCTATCTATCTATCTCATCTATTTTACTCTGTTCATTATCTAATTTGCTCTCTTCATTCTCTCTCTATCCTCATAAGTTATTTTTAGGTGTGTATTACTGTGTGCTATTGTATTATGTTTTTCCCAAGTTTTCTTCTTTGATATATCTATAAATATCCACTTTCCATTTGTCCGAAAAACCTTGGCTGTTTCTATGGCAATCCAATAAAAATCAGAAAAGCTGCTTAAAGTCTGAAGTTTTTGGTCTTTTATTTATTTTTCTTGTTTGGTAATTTTTTTTATTTTGTTATACCCAAGTTTACTGGGTCGAGGCGTCATATCTAATATTTGTATATACAAGGAAGCATTACTTAATTCGTATACATGCAAACACACATTTTATAATTATATATATATATATATATATATATATATATATATATATATATATTCCAAGTCGTCTTCTTCCGATTCAGTCATTTGCAAGGATTTCAGTATTATTGTTTCTCTTTCCACGGCTCAACAAACACACAAAAAACTACATCTCTGTCTTTTAATAGCGCACATATTCTTTTGTCTTCTGTCATGGTTGACTATAGCAGTAACAGCTTTTAATATCTACTGCCTGACCCAGTAAAATAATGTTGAGAAAACGGTTTATTACCGTAACTAACCCCACTATTTGCTTCTTAGTCAAATATAGCTACAGACTAGGAGCGTGACATCTTTAAAAATATATGTGGCAATTAAACTAACCACAGGGAGAAGTGGATTCATGTCTTTTCCTGATGTACTCGTGTGAAGTTAACTGAAGAATATTCAGTCGAAATTCGAACTTGTTCCGCTCTTTCCGTTTTCCATCCTGGTAACCGTTGCAACAGCAAAGTACATGTCTATGCACTTTAGCGAGTCATGTGTTATTATTTGAAAAACAGATCAGTATTTCAGCTGGTGATTTTCCAGCCTATATACAAGTTCAGAGTTCAAATCCCGGCTGTGTTCGTTGCGTTCACTTTCGTACAAATATTTTTGGGAAAGGTATGAATGTATTCGCCCTTCAGCTATTGAAAAAATAATAGGTGGGGCTGATTTTTCTAGCATTGGTTGGCAACCAGTCTAGAAATTCAAAACCGGTTGGGTGCGAGGTTGGCAAATCCATCTCTTTAAATCTTACTAGCCACTGAAACAACAGCAGCAACATCTAGAACGGTGAGGCTGAAGCTCTTTTCTCCACAGGGATTTCTCGTGGCACTCAGGGAGAAAGTGGAAATAAGAAAGCAACGAGTTTAAGAGAAGGGCAACTCTGAATTCAAAACCGGTTCTTTGTGAAGCTGTCAAATCTATTCCGTAGAATTCCACTTGTCATAGAAACCACAACAGCACCTAGTGTAGTGAAGCTGTGGCCCTATTATTCTCTAAAGGCACTAAAGAGTGAGAAAAGGTGCAAAGAATACATCCCTCTTGGTGCCTAAATATTTGTAAATATTTTATATAACCACCTAAAAGAAAATATTAAAACAAGTTTTTTTTAATAATCGTTAATTTCCTTTAAAATACCTAGTTTATCCTGATCCAGCCACAGTCACCATTGTGTGTCTTGACACGTTCCACTTTTTGTTTGATGGGGGAGGTGCTCACTGGGCAGTGAATCTCAATCTCGAGTCTACATTTGTTTTTGGCTTTTCTTTTGGGTTAAGTTCTTGTGAGAAAGGAACGATTCTAAATCTGGTCAACAATAAGCATGTGAAATGATTGCAAATATTTTTACTAAAAATTAAAAATATTTTGATTATACTGCACTTGTGCTACTAAAGAATTGTTGTTCCTTAAATTGTACTTTTAGCATTTTAATTAAAGGAAAAAAATCCATCTGAATTGTGAGAAAAAATTTGATGGCATATAAAAAAAGAAAAGAAGAGTTTATTGTCGAAAAGACATTCACTCAAAATCTCTCGGTCCATCATTTTGATCAGCTAAGATTTACCGAGACACGGTAAACTACCGGTACTTTATCGTGCCTCACTCCATAATGATTTAACAAGGAAATCAAATGGAGAGAAGTGTCATCTAAATTGCCATCAAACATAGTAACTAACTTGAGCGAAACAATCAAATTGTTGAAAAGCAGTCAAGATTATCTGGTTGCCATGCTGTCACCTTTTTAGTATTTCTATGGTAAAAATTGTTACTTCGCGCATTTATGGCATGACCACCCATTTCATTTGTATTGGTTTATTTAGTAAAGTGAACTCATACCGTTCTCATAGTCTATCTGGGAAACACACTCTTCCATTAGTGCAAAGTGATTATAAACTCTTTCAGAATCATAACTTTGTACTAGTGGAAAGGTATGATTTTAAAGTGTTTATGATAACTTTGCACTAATGGAAGACTATCATAAAGTCTTTCAGGATCATACCTTTTTATTGGTGCAAAATGATCATAAAGTCTTTCAGAATCATATATTTCCATTTAGTGCGAACTGATCATAAACTCTTTCAGAATGAGTCATATAAGAAGAAAATGAGTAACTACCAACAACGAGATTAGAGCGTGACACTGTATTTATGAATATGTTTTCCGCCAGGTGTATAAATAGCGGTATCAGGTTACTGACTGGTGTGATTATTGAGTGGAAATATCCAGTCGAATTAGTGTGAATTATTGTGCGTCGATTATTTGGGTTTTCATTTAGAATTTACCGGACGTTAAACCGATCCGCGTTACTAACAAGGTATTCCCTGAAATGGTTAATTATCCTTGGTTGACTTTTACTCTTTTGTTCTTGTTAAGTATTTATTTGCGGTTGTAATTAAATATTTAACATTGAAATCTTGAGTTATACTTAATTATTAACATCTACCGTATGCCACACAGCTTTCTTTCTTTCTTTCTTTTTTCTTTCTAATAAAAACTACGATTTCTTTCTCTCTCTCTTTTTCTTTCTTTCTTTTTTCTTTTCTCTATTTCTTTCTTTCTTTCTTTCTAAATACCTACACTTTCTTTCTTTCTTTCTTGCTAAATACCTACATTTCTTTCTTTCTTTCTTTCTTTCTTTCTTTCTTTCTTTAGCCTGTCACGTGCCTTTTTATTTGTACCTTAAATAAATTCCAGGTTCCAAAAGTGTGGGTCAGTTAAAAAAAAATGTGTCTCGAAAGTATCTCTCTGACTGGAGTTGATTATTGAGTGACTATTGAGTGGAACTATCCAGTCGAATTAGTGTGAATTATTGTGCGTCGATATTTTGAATTTACCGAACGTTAAACCGATCCGCGTTACTAACAAAGTATTCCCTGAAATGGTTAATTCTCTTTGGTTGACTTTTACTCTTTTGTTCTTGTTAAGTATTTATTTGCGGTTGTAATTAAATAGTTATATTTAACATTAAAGTCTTGAGTTATAATTAATTATTAGCAACCACCGTACGTCACAAAAGACTGATACCTTTCCATTAGTGAAAAGTGATCATAAACTCTTTCAGAATCATACCCTTCCACTAATGCAGCATCCTCATAAACAAACTTGGTTGTCATTTGAACCCGATTCGTTGATTTCGTTTCTCGTATTGTTAACCGTTCGACCAATTCCACACTTCCTCTGTTAAATAATATTGAAGTGTAACTCTCTTGTGCCGGGTTATTTATGAAAACAAAATTCGGCCGAGCAGAAGCGAGATAGGTTTTTGGTATTATTTATTGACGAACGGACTATGAATAGTTAATTCGTTCGATCTGCGCTCTCAAAATGTGTGTCCGTCTGTTATTTTAAGATCACCATTACTGTTTATGTCTTGCGATGTTGTTCTGCAGACACGGGAAAGCTAATGATTTGAGCCGAATGCACAAACCTTCTCTTTGTGGCACTCCCATCAGAGCTTTTCATACTGTTTATATTGCAATTAAAATCTTCCTTCATTCATAAGGTTTCCAATAAAGGATGAGATTAGGAAGAAAAACAACAAAGTGGAATCAAAAGCTGCATTTCTTTTTGTTGTTTGCTATTTTGAACAATATTTAACGAAGATAGATTTTCCTCTGTTCAGGTTTAATGACACGCAAAATAAACAAACATTGTGATATTTTCTGAAATTACTTGAGAAGAAAACATTAACAGGGCTAGTAAATAAAAAAATTAAACTGCCTGAAACAAAATGGCGGGTTCTTGATGTTGCTTATCACGAGTTACCAACTACAAAGAGGTAGTTGCGGCACAACATGATAGTTTGAGGAGCTATGGATCTATGAGACTATCTGGCAGCTTTTCTTTTTTTCAATGTGCGAGGGACCAGTGAGCGAAGCTTTTCAATGCAGCTGTTGTAGGGGTGGGGGCTCTGTGTATCCCCACTCATTTTTTATGTCATATTTCAGGGTCATTTTAAGACAGTCTGTACTAAACATGAGGACATGATGTCTTATTCATTCTGTTATGAGTCCTTACCTATAACTACAGAATGAACTCTTCCTAACACTATGCATACTACGCCTCTCAAGAGAGAGGGTCGAATCGAGTCGAGCCGATAGTAGTTCACTCCAAACCAAACTGACAGTCATACTAACACCTTCCATATCTTGTATTATTATTTGGTGTAATATACCTTCGTTATTTCTACTCTTGTGTTCGTGTTGTTCTTCCTTGGTCCTAACCTGGACCATAACAGATTCTAAGGCCAGTCATCATTTACATAACAAGTCTTCCCAGTGTACCAGAGACTAGTACCATATTGTGCCATATAATTATATAATAACGATCTGAAAAAAATATTATTTGAACGTTCTTAGTATTATTCACTTATACCAAATAGATTGTGAATCTAAGCATGGCTATTCCTTTTTTTTTTTCCACAGCCAGGTGAATTTCTAAAGACCAAATAAGAAATATATCTCCATGAAAATAGCCTTTTGGTATTCTTAGGTATGGTTTCCACAAGGCAACAAGCCACGTTATCAGGATGGTGTAGCCATACGTATTTCAGTTCACTGTTTTGCTGTTTACGATATCGCATCGTTAGCTGTATAGAAAGGACTTTTAAAACGAGTAATTGAAAATGTAACCATAATAAATAGAAAATGAAAGTGCTAAGAAAAAAGAAAAAAAACAAAAAAAAACGAGTCAAATATCCCGGCAGTCTCTAGAGTGGAATGTGACTATTGTTTCTTTGTTTCCTGGAAACACTCTGCGTACCGGCACCGGTATGCGTACCGCATTTTCAGTAGCATTTTCAAAGACTAATATTCGTATAATGCATTCGATTCCCACTAGGTTACCTTATTATTGACTTTATACTCGACTAAAATAAGTTTAGTAAATTTAATTCGAATTGGTGCCTGGCCAAATTATTAGAGTGAGCGTTTCCGACTATTTGTCTCGGTTTCGAATCTCACCCTTGTCAAGGATGTAATTTCTTGATAATATCGTTCTGGGGAGACGATTCCAATGTTGGGGAAATCTGCAGGTGGGTCCAAGTCTTATAAGTGAAAATGAGTTGAAGAAAATATTTGGAATGCATCAATGGTTCTGTTACTGCATTAATGGCTGCGCTAAGTGATGCTGCTCCCACTGTGAAACTGTAACCTGGCTATACTGTTGACAAGATGAGATTTGACATAACTTCATCTGTTGTTAACAGTGTAAAAAACAAGGAATACTTTTTTTTTTATTAACGTTCCAAGACGCAAACACGAAAAAGAATAAGCCTCTCTTTGTCTTTATTATCATAACAAATGATTAGCAAATGGCTTTGTGATGAGTGGACAAGCAATCATGTCGGCTGTCACCTGTCGTATTGACTACAGTCCATACTACGATAATCTCACCGTATTTGCCGGCCTATTGGACCCAACCAGATTGTTGCATGAAATGAAAAAAATGCATACATCACAACCAGCATAAATTATACGACTGGTACTTTTTAAATAGAAGTGAAGTAAGGCTTAATTATCAGGAGATTTTTTTGAAAAGAAGAATTTTCGTATATTCCATCATGCATTTATTGAAACAAATTGTTTTGGTTTTTCAGGAAACAACATCTGTACATGAGGTAAATTCATAATGTCTACAAATAAGTCTACTGGTATCAGTGAACTCTGGTACATATGGTTATAGGCAAAAAAATATGGTACTTGTTGGTAAATGTAGTCCCACATATTACATGCAGAAAAGCAAATTCCAATGTATGCAGATCAACAAAAACACGCACAAAGCAAGTAGCAATATAACATTAAAAAAATATTTCTGTAAAATCTGGTATTTCTACAAAACAAACAGCAAAATATTGTGCAATTCCATAAATTTCTTTTTCCTGGGATTTTCAGGGTTATTTTTTTTGTTGGTATCATGTTTATTTACTCCCAGGTGTCCTAGTTTCAGAGCTAAAGCTCTATGCGTGCACTGCTGAACCCCACTTTTTACGTGATCTTCATGTCCCTCTCATACATGATACTGCTGTATTGGAGGCAGGGTAATTTTTTGGTTCATTTAAAAAAAAAACCCTGTCCAATAGGCCGGCAAATAAAGTAAATATCTCGAAGGTGATTGATGTTCAACATTTTTTGGGAACTGGTCTTGTCTAGTGAAATCTCCCATGTTAATGTTTTACTGTTGTGACAAGGCTCTTGACTAAACTATACTGAAACCGTATCCGTATTTCGCAATTATCTCCCTTTATCGTTATCATCACAACGAATGGTTGTACATCTGTTAGGAAAAAAAAACCTGCTATTTCTATAGGCTGTGTATTAATAGTGATTTCTTCAGACTTGTTTTTAACCTTTTCTTCATGCGATGGTATAAGAAAATCTGCCATATAGCAGCAGTTAGGATGATTTTTTTTAATCGTTTCATCCCAAGAAAGGCGACAATGCCACTAGAAAACAGAGGGTTTACAGGGAGTGAAAGATTGAAAATGTGGAGGATTGAGGAAAGGGTAAAAAAGGAGAAGGACTCAAGAAGGCAGAAAATGGCGTTTGACGTTGTATTTAAATTTTTGAAGATTGTATCATCAGGGAATTAAGAAATCGGAAGAGAGTTCCACAGGTGAGAAATGCGAGAAAATAAACTCTTAGAGTAGAAATGACGTTTGCTAGTTCAACAGTTAAACGCCGTCCTGGGTAGGATGATAAACTACATCCGCGTCCTGGGAAAGATAATAAACTACGTCCAACAGCAAGGTTTTTGATCAGGAGACTTTGAGGGGCGTGGAACCACCTCTTAATTGATGGTCTTCCCAGGCTCACCCTGACCCGGGGTCCCAGCTATGCGCAAATAGTTAACACCCAAACTCGGGTCAAAACTCTATGAAAGTGTATAAATAGGTTTTAATACCAGAAATACTTTGTAAAAAAAAAAAAAAATTACCAGCAATACATTTTTTTGAAAAAAAATTACCAGTGAAGAAATAGATTTTTGAAGGAAAAAATATTAACAGAAATAGATTTTTGGAAAAAATATTACCAATAATGAAAATTTTGTCGGCATTAAATAACTCATTGAGGTTGATATGTCACAAAACAAACCAAACCAAACCAAACCCAGCTATGGGCAAATAGTTAACCCCTAGACTGGGGTTAAAACTCTATCAATGTGTAAAAATAGGTTTTACTATCAGAAATAATTTTTTGTAAAAACTTATTACCAGAAATACATTATTACTAGCAATACTTTTTTTGAGAAAAAAATTACCAGCAATAAAATATTGTCGGCATTAAATAATCCATTGAGGTTGATATGCCGTAAAACAAAACAATAAAACAGTAAAATGGTGGGACGTAGTTGCCAATCTAGTAGCACGCTTAAAGTCATGTAGTCAGGACACCTGGAAAATTGTCGACCATTACAAGTTCATTCCTCTCTGGGCTCTTAAATAATGTAGTCACGTGGCAGACGATCTGAGGGTAGTACCTAATTATGGAGTTAAAGCCATAGATAATCCACGGCTGATTTAACTATGATCTTCATTGAGGGCTTAACTCTTGAAGTCCTTTATCATACTAAGCAAGGCTTAGCAATTCTTTGGCTTCAGGTGCTTTTCTTAGAGCAGTTATTATTAAGGAAGACTTCCAATGTATGTGGGGTTTATGGATTGTCTTAAAATCGTGACAATTCATCATATGCACAAGGTCAGTGATGCTCCTGTAAAAAATCTCACAAGGTGATGCAAACTATAAAAGTATACTGAGGAAATCACTATTTTGGGTGCAAATTAAAATCATGTATGTATATCCTCCTGGTGTCAGTTTAAACTGACACCAGGAGGATATACAATCATGATTTTTCCTCTCTATATATAAGCTCTAATTATCTCTATTATAATTCTACTTATCCCTCCCTCATTTAGTTAGTTCCTTAGTTCGTACGACCACATTTGTGTCCCTGTGTAGATTTTATAATATCTACCTCATAAATAATGGTCTCTTCCGTTTTGACCGCGTGAAAACATCGAACAGAAATATCAGAGGCGCTACATGAAAGAAAGTGAGAAAATGAAAGAAAGAAATGTTTAATGTCTGTTTCAGTGTTGTCAATTTCAAATCTTTTCACCTTTACTTATAAATAAATTTATTAATAAAAATGTTTGCAAGATCGGTTTTCGGCTAGTAAACTATAATCCTGGAAATTCAAAATGGCACGGAATTATGTTGGAAAATATCCAAGTTTTTGTCTGAAATAAGAAAAATACGAATTTTTTGTCGTAAAAATTTTACAATATTTTGGAAAAAAAATAAAATAAAGATTTTTTAAATTCTCAGAAACGCCAAGAGTTTAATCTTGTAAAATTTTCACGTGTTAAATGTTTTTTTATTGATTGCCTTATTATTATTATTCAGGCACGTCAGCGTAAATGACGGTTCCGTATAGGATGCAGGTTCGAATCCTGTCAAAGGACGAATATTTTTTATGAAAATTAGGTTGGACATTCAGACCGGTAAATGTTATTTAATACTGTTTTATTATAAACAGAGCATTTACTTAAATACTTGTATCTAAAAAAAAAAAAAACGTTAAACATAAAAAATGTCTTTTAAAATATATATATATATATATATATATATATATATATATATATATCTAACGATGGAGTACGTCAAAAAATTTTTTTACTATTTACTATATTTTATTTTTTCGTTGTTTAAATGGTTTCAAATATATCAAAATATTTATATATATCAATTATTAGAATATATATATATATATATATCTATTATCTCCCAATGGAAAAAAGGTGTTTTAAATAAAAGTATAAATATATCATTTTAATAAATATATATGTTTATAGTTTGATGATAAGCAAAGGGAATTAAAGGAAGGTTTATAGTATCCAAAATGCTTGTAAATCATTATCTGAGGTTACATCATATGAAAAAGGCTTGAAAGATAGTTAAAATTATAGTGCTAAATTTCATATTTAACAAATTGAAGTCCCTATCAGTCAAATAATTGAGCCAGGGCTAGGGGTTTGAAAGCATACATTCCGGTAGATTTAAACCGGATTATCTTTTGATATTTCCAGCCAGGATATTTATTCAATTAAAAACTGTTTCACAATAATGATATTCCTAAGGATTTTACAACTCCTTTGTCGAATTAAAATGTTGCAAACGACATAAAAAGTGTTGAATACCAAAGTTGAAAAAAAAAGAGAAATATAATATATATATATATATATTATATATATATATATATATAAATAAAATTTATAATTGTTATATTTTATAAACAATGCACAGTTTTTTTAAACAATTATTCGTTTGTTGCACTCTATCTCTTCATCAAAAATTTCTGACAGAAGTTTAACTTTAATATACACATCTTTCTTTTTTCTTTTCTTTGATGATGACTGTCCAACTCGTGAATTTTCTAAGAATTTGTTATTGCCTGAAAAAAGATAAAAATTAAGTAAATATATATTTGTTAAATAAGTTAGACTTCTAAATAAATGTTTTTTAAAATACTGAATCTTGGAATCAAAACCTTTCATAAAAAATGTGAATAAACAATATCAGCAATCAAAAAACATTTTATCAAACAAAACAAAATTTTTTCTTGCAGGTCGGAACTTTTTCCTTCCTGTAAGGCGCCTAAAATGGATGAGTGATATAACAAATTAAATGAATAAAATTTACTGTTTGTTCTCTTTTTTTGAATCACGTTTTAAAATTATTTAGATCACTTGAGTCGCATCCACTGATTGCCGCTGGTTTATATATTGGCTTTATTCTTTTATAAAAAAATACATAACATGCATATGGATATATATATAGGATATATAATATATATATATATGATATATATATGTGTGTGACAACATTTGTAGATGCGTGTGGGTTTGCTTGTATGTTGGCATATCGTATATATAAACGGCAATCCTTTAAATCGGATATTTTTTTGGATAGTCAAAAAAACTTTTACCAGAGAAAAAGTTGAACAATTGACCAATGATTTGTCAGAATAAACCAGTATGAAACAAAAAATTTTGTTTAAAAAAAATATAAACAGAGAAAAATAACGAAAGTTTAAATAATAAAAGACAATTGTAGTAAATAAAAGAGGTTTTTTTTTTTTTTTTTAACGAATTTTTTCAATTTAAAGAACAATATATAGACTTTTCTGATAAAATCTGGATTGAACTGATAACAAAATGCTAATGGTTTGAAAACTTTTAATCATCTATCATATAAAATTAATTATTTCCAAACACTAAAACTAATTTTGTCTTTTTTTGTCTGTGAAATGTGTAAATGTATAAACACACATAACAAAAATGTCTTATATATTTATATATATATATTTATATATATATATATATATATATAACCTTTTTTTCATGGAAAAAAGTTTTCTACCTTAAAAATACTATATATTTACTTCAAAAGAAAAAGATGATTCCTGTTTCAAATTTCAAAAAATTAGTTAATATTTCTTGAATTTTACATTAGTTTCAATTTCATGTTTAAATTTAATTTCTAATAGGTTGAAGATGCAATTTTTTTAAAATTGTCTACCTCAGTGTTTTTTAAATCAAATTTTTTTTTTTTGATTTTGCAACCATTTATGACTTTATATTTTATAACAAAATGTAATTCTCTTTATTAAAAAATTTATTTTTAAAAAAAAAATAAAATTTGGTGAGAATTATTTTTCAGGAATATTATATGACCTAAATTGTGATTAATCTGATGTGTGATGTGTGTAATTGTGTTTTTGTTATTTCTCTTATTTTCTGATAAAAAAAACAACACTTGTGATGTATTTTATTGCTTCACAATTCATTATACACTTAAAAATATTATTATCTGAAGAGAGAGAGATATATTTTTGCAAAGCAAAATTGTTTTGTTTCAAAACTTCCGGTTTTTTTTCTTTATTTCCAGTATACTTGAGTTTTTACTTTTAATCAGATGGAAAATATTCTCTCATTAATTTCATTATTATAAAATATATATATATATAATTTCAATATATTTTATTTTTGTATTTTTTTCTTTTGAAAAAAGATTCTTAAACTAATAGACTTCATTTTTCTTTTTTATTTGTAAAAAAAATTTATAAATCCATTTTTTATTTATTGTTATATTTTCTTATTATATTTAAAAATAATAATATTTTTCCCCATTCTTTTTTTATTTTATTCATTCTTACTAAAATAAAATTTTCATCTTGCTATTTTTAAAAAAAATAAACCGTCTTTTCTTTTTAAAACTTTTTCTCTGTTTTGCCTTTTTTTTTATTTTTTTTTTATTCGATTCATCAACGAAAATATGCTTTTTTTTTAAATTTTATTTGCAATTTTTAGAATGTGCATCCGTAATGTTTCTTCCCCCTGAAAAAAAATTTATGTCATGGATATGCTTTTTTTAAAAAATTAAAAGAATGTTAAAGCGTAACTAATTTACCTCTTGGTGGCCATGTTCATTTTTAAAGAGAAATTTGCAAACAATAGAAAAAACAAAAGGTTTTTTCATAAAAACCCCAGGTGAAAAATCTATATATATATATAAGACCTGTTATATGATCAATCAATGAAATTTGAATAAATTAATATTGTTTCCTTGAAATTTGAAAGAAAATAAAAGTAAATTTTTTCCTAACTTGAATAAGAATCCTCTCTGATAATCGAAATGGGACTTTGAAAAAAAGAAAATATAAATGAGCAAATTTTCATGGATTAATACATTTGATAAATGATAGGATAAATTTGAAAGATTTTGGAAAGAGAATAAAAATTTGACAGATTTTAAAATTGATTTCAGGCCAAAATTTTGGCTAATCTATTTGCAGCAATTTATATTATTTTTATTCAAATTTTATTTTATTAATTTTGTTTTAAATGAAAATATTTAAATCCAATAACATTTATCCACAGGTTATTTTTTCTTTTGCTAAAAAAAAATTATCTATTTTAAAAGAAAATATTAATCAAGGATAAATAAATAAAAGAAAAATTATATTTAAATTAGTTTAGACAGTAAAGTTCATTAAAATAGAAAAAAATTTATATTTATTTTAAAAGAGTTTATATACTTTTCGTATATATATAAATATAAAAATACTGAAAATAAATAAACAATTTTTCAGCTTAACAGAATGCAAACAAACAAATATTTGTACACATACAAATTTTTAATTTATTGTATTTCCAACTAATGAATAAACATACTTTTCATATAATTAACTGTACACAGATGCATAATAACTAAATATGCATAGAAAACAGAAAAAATTTTGATTTAATAGAAATAAATCCCATTTATCCATTTTAATGGGTGAAAAAAGTATTCGTACAATGCAAATTTCAGATTTTAAAACTTTTAAATTTCTTTAATACTCTAGATTATTTAAGTGGAATATTCTAGAATGTTCCAATAATGTTATCAGTAGTTATTTTTAGCCTAAAAAATACAAACAGAACATTCTGTAATTGATATTCTTTCAAGAAGTTTTTCATAATGACAAGTGGTAAAGAATTGACAAATTTCTAAAAAGAACTGATTGTTAAGCCTTGTAAAGAACGTAAAAGTTACAAGGAAATCTAAGAGAACCTGAATATTCCATTTACTATCATTAGTAAAAGGTATAAAAAACTCGAAACCTTTGAAGAACAAAGAAGAACAGGTGCTCCACGGAAGATTTCTGCAAGATCTTTGAGGAAATTAATGCGTCAAATTAAACAAAATCCAATGGTTACTCGTCAAGAGTTGCAGGATGATTTGCTTTCATCAGGAATCTGTGTCACTAAACGGACAATAAGCAATGAAATTCATAGGAACAATCTAAAATCACGCTCCCCTCGGAAAACACAGAGATGCCAGGTTGAAATTCGTTCGTGAACATAAGGATAAGGAAAAATCGTTTTGGGAAATAGTATTACGGACAGACAAAAATAAAATCGACTTGTTTGGGCGTCATTCTAGAAAATCATGTATGAAAGAAAAATGACGATGCCTTTAAACAACGAACATAGTTCCAACTGAAAATTGGTGGTGGCAGCATCATGGTTTGGGGATTTTTTTCTGCAAAAAGATCCTAGTAACATATCAGTAATAGATGGTAGCATGAATGCTACAGCATATCAAAATATTTTGGAAGCAAATTTAATAATTTCGGTTGAAAATCTTGAACTTCCTCCTGGTTGGATCTTCCAACAAGATAATGATCCTAAGCACAGTGGAAAATCTACGAAGAAATGCCTGATGAAAATACTGTAAATATCCTGAAATGGGTAAGTCTGTACCCAGATTTAAACCCAATCGAGAATCTGTGGCGTTATTTGAAAATTCAAATCCAGTCGAGAGCTCCAACAAAACATCCTGGATCTGAAGACCATATGCAAAAAAGAATGGAACAAAATACCAACTAAAATTTGCAAATCATTAATTGAGAACTACAAGAAGAGGTTGGTTGCTGTAGAAGTGAATAATGGCTATTCTACAAAGTATTAAATGAAGATTATGTATTTTTTTTTTTGTATTGTACGAATACTTTTTTCACCCATTAAAATGGATAAATGGGATTTATTTCTATTAAAAAAAAAATTTTTTTTGTTTTTCTATGCATATTTTATTGAAAAGTATATTATGCATCTGTGTACAGTTAATTATATGAAAGTATGTTTATTCATTAGTTGGAAATATCACCGCCTTAGTAATTATACAAATACAAAACATGTATATGCACAAAATATATTATCATTTATATATGTATACAATTGTGAAAGCAGAATAACATATATCATATTTTTAAATTTAAATCTCTCAAGAAAAATTAAATTTCGGCATTAAATGACCCATAAGTATTGTTGATATTTTTTAAAAAACATCCCAAAGTTTCAACGTTGAAAATAATAAACAATATAAAATATATATATATATATATATATATATATATATATATATATATATTATTCAATATTTGTTTTTAAAAAAAAATAATTGAATTTAAAGTTTCAATTTATGTTTTAAAAACATAAATAATTGAATGTATAGCGATGAAAACCATATTTTTAAATATATTAATTTATAATATTTGTTCTCTATAAATTTACATTGAGCACTGTTTGGTAAAATATTATTAAGAAATTTCGGATTACATATTTATTGTTCTTTTTATTTATTTTTTACATATATATATATATATATGGAAATATATATATATATATATTATATGTATATATATATTTTATGTACATATAGTATAAAATGGGCTCTAAAAAACATTTTCTTGAATCACTAAATTGTTTACAAATAATTTCTCTTGATTTGTGAATTGATTTTGATTGAAATTTATATAAATTTTTTTATTAATCTTTATAATATAAGATTATAAATTGAAACCAAAATGGCGAAAATTCAAGAGAAATCGCTGTCAACATATGATTTTATACAATTGATTTCATATTAAATGGCAATTTCTATTTTTGAAAACTAACTTTAAAAAGCCAAACTAAATTTATAACAATTTAGCAAATAAATTTATATATATTTAAATATCTTATATTTATATTTAAATAACGTTTCATTCAAATATCAAGATCTCGATAATCCATGTTAAATTTAGGAAAACGATTAAATATAATGAGTGAACTGAGTTCAAATTCCAATTAAGGTTTTTTGTCCTCACTTTACATTAATGCCTATGGGAAAGGTATGAATCCTTTCTCTATTCCGTTTCAATAAAAGAAAAAAAAAATATCTCAAAATTCTCAATATATATGAGAAAGATGATATTTATGGATTGTTTATAAAAATTTTTTTCTTCAAAGATGGATAGTTTGAGTTTCAAAAAATTAATAATTTTTTTTTGGTTAAATCTGACAATGATATTGAAAGTCTTTTTTATTGTGTAAAGATTTCTGCAAAAAAATAGAATTGTTTTTGGAAAGCAATTTTTAAATAATATTCATAAAACTGAATAACATCATGTCTTATCATTTTGTGAATTTTCATACAATAGATGGGTGTATGGTTAGGGTGTGGTTTTTCCAGTATGTTCTGAAACTTGTCTTGGAATTTGATTATGGGTGTGTCTTATTGTTTAGGAGTTTATTTAATTCTATTCAAGACTATAGATTATTTTATTGTCCACGAAATTAAACACTATTTTTTGATTTCGTTTTTTTTTATGTTTGAAAAAAAGGTAATTTAATTTTTTAAAATAAATGGATTTTCATTTTGAGTCCACAGGGTGGTATTGTATTCTTTTTTTGTTGAATTTCAAAGATGACAATAATTATGTTTGATAAAAGTTACTGCTTTAAGTTTGGTTAGTTGAATATAATTTTTTATTTTGACATCTTACTGTAATATTTAGTTAAAGAAATGAGATAATTTTTGGTGTTTCATTATCTCAAAATGTATATCTTTCCACTGGGGACGTCCGAAAAGCCCCAAATAAGTGTTGAGGTCTTGATATTAGGTTAAATTTCTAGGTATGATTCAAAATATGCTTTTATTTATAATTTATTGTAATTAACTTTTGAAATATTTAAAGTAGTGATTCTTTATAATTTAATTAATTTTTTGTCGATTTGCTTCCCATTCAGCACTAAAATGGCACATAGACCACACAAGGAGGATGAATTACTAGATTTTAGTGTTAAATATTTTAGATGGGAAACAAATAGTTTGAAAAAATCAATAAAATGATGGAAAGGAACTTGTGCTGTTCCATTATTTATATTCCAGGTAATTTCCCTTTGATAGGAATTCTTCAATTTGCAGAAATGTAGGAATTTAGTTTTCGTTTGAAAAAATTTTAGTAACCTTTTTTCTGGCCTATTTATATTTTATTGAGGAAAATATGGAGTCAAAATTTTATGGTATGCATATGTTAAGATTAATGCATTATGTTAAAAAGTCGTTGACATATTATTTGCATCTTGCTCGTGGGTTTATATTTTTATTTAACTATCAAGTTTTTTTTGACAGAGAAAAAGAATGCTTCAATGGAAAATGGAAACAAATTTTGATTTTTGAAGTTCTGATAGCACTATATATATATGGACTTGAAATATATTTCCAGGAAATAGTTATCAAATAATAAATTAAGTCTTTATTTATCTTTACGCCCATTTCATGCAAATAATTTTAACCATACCAAATTTCCATGTCATTGTAAAATTATTTTGACGTAGGCTGTTTTGCCATATTCAATGCTATAGAACCGGTCTTTAAAAATTAATAACAAGGACTTAATTTTCTTTCCCAATAAATATTTAAAAAATAAAAATTTAATGATTTGGCTGGAATTCGAATTTAACTGTTCAATTCCCTTAGAAAAATAACGTTTTTCTAAAAAAGAAAATAATTTAAAACGGAAATAAATTGGTTTTGAGTCTGATAACATAAGAGTGGTATTAATATTAGATTAAATTAACAGGAGAAATCAACTTGAAACCCAATAAAAAATTTGATATTTTCAAGGTGTGTAATACTATAGTAATAATTTTTATTTTCTTACAATAATCCTCAGCATTAAAGGTGACTGTTAGAATATATTTTGGGATAGTTCAAATAAATTAATTGGATTAAAGACAAAGAAAAAATATCTATAGATTTAAGGTTTTACGAATAAACGAAGAGAAAATATATTCTTATACATAGATAAACATACAAAAAAAATAAATATCTAAGTTTTGAAGACGTAAAAAAAGTTAAATTTTCATTGAGTAAATTTTATACAATGAATATCAATAGATAGATAGATTTTTGGAAAGGTCAGAGATCATATTTTTTTGGGCTTTTGGAAATTTATCATTTTCAATACAACTTCTTTTATAGAATTTTTAGGCATTAAAAAATTATAGATCTTTACTTAACGGCCATAAATTTAAAAATATTGGTTCTCGTACGATTTTTAAAAAATTAAGAATTAAAAAACTGGTAAAACAAAATGGAAAAAATTTGTTTAAAACGTACCAAATTTTAAGTAAGTTTAAAATAAATAATTTGGTTTAATGAATAATAATGGAAATAAAAAATCATTGAGCTATTCCAGTAAATCATATTCCCTATATTAAATTTTTGAGGGAAAAGGTATGAATGATTTATCTTATCATATTCTATTATAAATAAATAGGACTTGTATCAATAAAACAATTATTCAAAAAAATAATTTACAATATAAAAAAAAAAAGTTATCTGGCTTTTTAAATAACTTATAAAGGGTTTATAAAAATAGAAAACAAAATAATCCATCAATAATTAAATCATTTGAATTTGCAAAAGAGATAATCTTCTGTTGTGAAAACCCTTTGTCATTTAAATTTCACTGCCATCTTGAATCAAAATAAATTTAGATTAGCATTCGGCATTAACTTTTTGACCTTAAAAAACCGTTAACTTTTATGATTTTTCCTGTAAATTTTTGCGTCTTGATTTTTGTGTTCCTCAATGATTATTTTGTTTTGTTAAAAATTAGATAAAAGAAAGGTTCGATCAATGGATGATTGTTAGTGACTGAACTCTGTTTCAGCAAAGCATCAATTTGTTTCAAAAATTTTTTAGAGTGCTTTTGGGAATATTATAATAATCTTCGAGTTGATCGCTGTTTTAATAGACGAGTTCCAATTTATTAGTTCAGAAATAATTTCTATTTATAGATTTAAATATATTTCAAGAAAGGTATTGAATGCCCATCATCTTAATTAGTTATAATTTTGTATCAGTAAATCATTATTATCTGCAAATAAAAAAAATAATATAAACATATATTCTGACTTTAAATAACCTGCAAGAGGTTGATAAACAGTAAAAACAAATCAATCACTATAGGTCTCTTCAAAATTTATGATAATACCAAGATAAATGCAGGGAATTATTCTGAGCTCTTGGACAAGAATATTTTTTGAGTGGTTTAGGTCATAGCCAAGAATCTTTGATTTAAGAAGCATATTCTTGCAAGGGAATGCCGCCTCACATTCTGTACAGATTAATGTAGTTCTCCTTCTTAATCGTGAATCAAAGACCCTAAATTAATGGAACGGCATCCGTCATCTCCAGATATGAATCCAAATAGAAAATACGTGGTCCATTATTAAAGGAAATATATGGGAAACAATGGGAAACAATATTCAAACAAATATTATATATCTGAGAAGCAATAAAAACTGCTTGAAAAAGGTAACAAAATCAATGTGCGTAAAGACTGATGAAGTGGTTTTTATATCCAGGAGGCCATATTGATATGGAAAATAATATACGGGATATTGTGTTGCTCAAATATATGTTCCTGTTATCGATATCTTTTTGGATTTATTACTAAATAAATGTTATTTTGTTTGCATAATAAAGCCTAACACCGACGAAACAAGTTATTATCAATATGTATTTAATAAGGAGAAGTTTTATAAGCTGAAACGCACGTAACATATTGTTCAGATAAATATATTCTAAGCATTTTATCAATAGTATTCGGTGAGCAGCAATTTTATTGTGAAATCATTGACCCGCTTCATAAAATCTGACATATTTATATCCGAATGGCTGTTCAAATCTTCTTGGATTGACAAAAATGGAATGACCGAAAATTCTGATATTTCTCTGGTTTTGAGAAATAAGCAAGGCTGAGGACTTTTCTGTACCCTCTTATATATAACCCTTAATAATATTAAATGTGCTGTGTTCGGGAATTAAATTATTTCTATTGTTATGTTGTAGCATACCTACGGACAATAATGGGTATGCCCCCATTCCCATAAATACAGTAGTAAATACTGTATGTTGGTCTGCAGTTGGAGATTAGTCTCCAGCTGTGTTAGTCAAACTCTCTGCCTCCGAGCGGAGAGGACCCACAGACGAGGCTACGTCGAAGCGCAGAGTCTCGGGAAACAGCTACCCGACTCCGTTTTATACGAGGTCTACGGACTCGGATACCCCACATTAAATTCGGCCTTGTGGGACGGTTGGTAAAAATCCTGCAGTTGGAGATTCATTGTTGAATTCATTTGACTCACTTCTAGCAGATGACTACTTCTACGCGCCGCTGGCGAATCTTATATGTATTGTTCTTATCGTTCATTACCAACCTTCGTTTGATTGTTCTATTCAGTAACCTTCCCTAGGTTACAACATCCTATTTAAAAAAAAATCTACGTTTTCAGACAAGCCAAGCAAACAAAAAACATCCTTGATAATGGCTAACAGATTAGCCTAAAGGACCTGGATCTAAAGATCATTTGGATACTTTTTACACACGTTATGCCCAAATAACAAATCTTCAATGAAATCTCTTGGATCTCATTAAATTTATATATATATATATATATATATATATATATAATATATATATATATATATATTGTCGGATTAATAAAAAGTCGGATTAAAAATATTTTCTATTATTTCTTCAGAAATTGCTTTGGCTCTTTGGGTGTTGAACAAACACTAAATATCTGGAGAGTTAGTGTAATAAAGATTGGCTAGCTGTCCTAGTATAAAAGTTAATATTACAGTATTACATTTATTTACTTTCGACCAGTATTACATTTATTTTCGTATCGGAATTTTACCTGAAATTACCTGAAACTGAAGAATAACTTCCATGCCTGAAGATGATACAAGTGGTATCGAAAGTACTTGCAATATGGACTGAGCATCCAAACCATTTTACAGTTTTTAAAAACAAGGGTCGCGTCGTTCATCGAGTGGTTACCTTATTTAATCTGTTAGCGAAGTGATTTCGCCAATAGTTACATTAACTTTACTGATTTATTTTTTGTATGACTACTTCTTTACAATATATGTTTTTCTTTCCACCTTCTCTTTCGGGTTCTGTCTTCATTGCTCTATACCAAGATTTCAACAGCTATAGTAGTTTGATTTCTTAGGGACCGCTCGTACTATAGGTGTTGTTCTGAAATGGATCTTCATGTCCTGTAAGATTCTAGTTTGATAAGTATGGTTAACTTGCAAATGGCTTTTTCGACAGTACAAATGCTTGACTCTGTGTCTGGAGGGGTAGTTTACTTCAAAGGCTTACTTTTCTTTATCCTTAATACCCGGTCGCTGAACGTCGTTATCAAATTCTTGTTGAAAGTGAAATTTGTGATAATTACACCAGCATAAAAGTCAATGATGCCATTTGTAGAATCGTTGTTGTTTACTGGAAATAAATAACAACATTCATTGTTGTTGCTCTCTTCTTCACCGTCTTTTTGTTTCCGTCAGTTGCTGATGAAACCTAAACATCATCTGCCTGAGAGCAAAAGAAATCAAAAGAAAGAAAGCAATAAAAAAATTAAAAAAAACTCGCCAGTCTACTTTTTTCCAGCTTTCGTCTCTCCTGGTCAGAGATAAACAATAATAATCAGTCTTAGTCACTCGCTCCAACTTCTAAAGCCAAAGTGTCTACCTTTCTTTCTCCGGCTTTTGCATCTCTGTCATTAACGACGCTATTATTAATGCAGTTATTATTTCTTATCTTTAGTTTGCATTTTTGTATTTTGTCGTCGGCAGTGTTTTTTTTGTCTCTTCCACATCTATAAGGGAATGACAACAACTGCAAGGCTTAAGCATTTTATAAAAACGTGAACAGCCGATCGTCGTCCGTGTATGCGTTGAGAAGCATTAAATGCCAATGGTAAAATTGACACCGCAGCATTTGTCTTATACTTGTTTGTCGAGGTAAATTTGAAATATGTCTGCGTTCACGCTGACATTTCTTCGTCTTGGCTTAGTGTGATAAAGTAGCAATAACTGGGGAAAATCATTTATTGATAGCATGTTCTTATTTAACACCACATTTTAAGGATCTCTATATTCAGAGCAAATTTGTGTGTATATATATATATATATATATATATATATATATATATATATATATATGTGTGTGTGTGTTTTGAAATAAAAAAAAATATTAAAAAATAAAATTTTAAGACACACTGTGTTGTATATTAATATATTTTTGTTTTATTATTTCAATTAGGTTCATCGACTAGTTTCGGCCAGGAGAAAAAAAAATCCCTGCTTTTTAGTAGCAGTGAACTACACTAGTGAATGATTGTTTCTGAAAACAGTGAGCCATATCTGTTGTTTTCATCGTTAATTTTGGTCAGTCCTTGTGTTGGTCAAACGGCCTCTTTGAAGTTGTTTTTATAGCCGATTTCTGACCAAGAATTCTCTCCTTGGTCATTTTAAGTGTTATTGGTTGCTGGGAATGGAATGTGTGTGTTAAATGTATTCTATCATTTAGTTCTATAAAAAGTCTCCCACAAAATGTCTACAGACTTCAAGAAAGGAAAAAATTTGTATAGTTATTGTAATACTTAATTTATTCTGACATCACGAGCTTAATACAAGTTATCTTTGGACTCTACAATTACAAGAGGTGCTCAAAATGGTGGCTTTTTGCTTCCAGACATTTATTAGTATTGTGAACTACTGTGTGGGCAACGTTAGCCAAGGTGTCCAGTGGGGTTGCTTTACGTTGCCAATGTAGTCGGTTATCTGCGATACACACCATTCTATAAGATTTGTTGATGCTGCAGTGCCATCTATCGAGAAACTATCGTACTACAGTAAACTGTCATAGCGTTTTGATTAATCTACGAAAGGCAAGTTTTTCTTTTCTGTATACATTTTTGGCGGATACTGTCTGTCTGTCTGTTCATCTTAAATATCTCTCTATGTATATATATATATATATATATATATATATATATATATATATATATATATATATATATATATATATATATATAATGTGTTTGTGTGTGTGTATATTTCATTGAATGTGTCAGATATAGGTAAGTTTTTATTTAGTTTTTCATGGATCTGTTAATATATTTTTCTAACAATATGTTAAAAGCTGTATTGTCTAGAAGTAGTAGCAATTCTAAGCCGTGCCTAGAATTTGAAAAATGTCTGTTGACTTGGGCCAAAGCGTATGGGACAATAATCACCACGGAAAGTTTCTAGACTGCCTTCGTCTTCATAAAATAAAAATTGTGAGAACATTAGTAAAATGCTTAATGATTTTTTATTCATGTTCAAACGATTTCAGGATTCAATGAAGAAATAAAATAAAAATGGATTTTCTTCTTTCTCTCTCTCTCCTCAAATATATATATATATATATATATATATATATATATATATATCTGTCATAAAAGTAATTTTATTTTTGTCACAAATAATTTAACAACAAACTACATGATTTCCCTCGAGTCTAATGCATTTTACATCCTTATTTGCCACGCTTCCATGCACTGCTGGAAGGATTCTTTATTGACGCCCCACCCTTTCCGCCAAAGATCCGTCGTTGACCCTCATGAAAACCACGCCTTCGAAACTAATCCTCTTTTAAATTCAAAAAGGAAAAGAAAAAAGTCACGGAGCAAGATCATGGGGGCAAAGGTTGTTCTGGGACGGCGATGTTCTTCTCGACCAGGAACTTCCGGATGCTCAGGACATTGTGAGCATGTGCATTGTTGCGGTGAAGTCGCCAATATTTGTCCTGACAACTCTCGCATGTGAAAAAAATGAAATGGTTGCAGGAAGCTAAGATTACTGTTAGATACTCCCAAGATATCAGGTGTTAGACGTTGAAAAAAATACAATTCACTTATCCATCTTTCAACAAAAGTTTATACTAGGAACCAGTCCCGTTACTTTAAGGCAGACTATCGTATAAAATGTTTGTGTGTGTGTTGTGTGTGTGTGTAAAAAATGTGTGTGTGTGTATTCACACTTTTCAACGCCAATAAAGCACCGTTCGATCACATATTCCGTGGTTGAACTCATCCGAACTTTCTCTTTAACCATAGGACTGTGCCCCCCCACGAGTTTGACTACGAATCTTCAAGAAATCGTACCCAAAGGCATTTTCCGGTTCACTCAAGGATATAAAAGATTAAGAAATATGAATGATTAATATCGAGTCTGATTTGCTACCTCTTTCAAAAAAAGTATAAGGCCGTTGGTATGGCGTTTGTCTAATAAAAACTGTTCGGGTTTCAAATAAAATGTATTGGATGCGCACTGCTGATGAGTCCCAAATATAGGACGAAACGGCCGTCCAGTGTTTTCTGCATTCTGTTGAGGTTTCTTCTAGATCGATGAAAATTTATTTTATATAATATATATATATATATATATATATAAAATACATAAAATTTTAATGGATACTAATTAGTGTCCACGACTAGGAAAAAGAGGCAGAGAATACGTCTGATGTGAGGAAGTTAGTTTTTGATGTTTGCAATCTTTTTGAGGTCAAAAGGTTTGCGCATTTGAAGTTGAAAAGAGCGCATAGGAAAGGTGATGTAGACTCGATCCTGGGAGATATTCAGTCTGAGCTTGTGCGTAGCATTTGCTGGAGGGTTGTTCTGTCTTGTGTCGATTTTCATATGATCTTAGATCTCATGAAAATAGGCAGTCTAATCACGACTATGTGAATGTTCTTCCTGACAGACCTGCAGGATACTTATGTCAGTTTTGCGATAAAATTTTAAGGTCTGACCGCAGGCTGAAGATTGCAAAAGTCGTTCATGTGTCAGTCTAATATGTGATAACCGTTTGGTGATCAGGTCTCTTTCGATTTATGACTTAATCGGTAGAGATTTTCCCGCAGTAGATTGCTGTTTCTTTATGCAGGAGACTGGTTTCTAACAAAGGACTCTGACTGTTCTGCTTTTCAACCCAAAGCTAGGAGAAGAAGAGATGAATTCATACTTTCTCAAGGGTATTTGCGCATAAATGAATGTAACAAATCCGATTGGAATTCGACCTCAGACCTCATTCCAAGCGAATATCCGTTACACTATAACGCACATCGTATATCTCATAAATGTAAAAAGCTGTGCAGGAGCGAAGCTGGTTTGGAAAACCTTCTACGGGCCCATAGCTGCTCAGCTTAACGTTGAATAGATTTTTCTGTGCAGAAATGACGTATTATCACGCACACGCAGTAAATGTCTGGAAAACCGGAAGTCAGAATGTCTACAATTGAAAGAAAAGAGAAAAAAGAAAGAGAAGGTAAAGAACAAATAAGGAGTGAGTGTAAAGTAAAAAAAAAAAAAAAAACAACGAAAAGGATAAATAAATAAGACATTCTACACATACGCACAGACGGGCGCATGGCGGACGCGCGCGAAAGCACACGCACATGCACACATACACTATGAAAAATAAAATTGAAAATCGGGGTGTATAAGCAGTCAATTGGTGATACTTCCTGACGAGTGGACGGAATGATTCCCGGAGGGTCCGTCTACTAAACTCTGGAGTCGGGATGCTGAAGGTTACAGCAATCAGTTTAGTGACGAACTTTATTTTGAATTAATGATATATCTGTGTGTGTGTGTGTGTGTGTGTGTGTGTGTGTGTGTGTGTGTGTGTGTGTCACATCGCAAATCCTTGGATCTGTTTTAAAGAATTGAATCCGTTCTATTGGTATAAACCCCTAAAAACACACACACACACACACACACACACACACACACACACACACACACACATATATATATATATATATATATATTTTTATCAAATACAAAACTTT
>CAHIKZ030004023.1:2500-47974 GCA_903632075.3 Acanthosepion pharaonis
ACAAAGGCATCACTGTTGTGTTTTTATATATATATATATATATATATATATATATATATATATATATATATATATATAATTAGCTATATTACAGTGTCCTAAAATTTTCTTAAAAGAAGATACTTGATATATACACACACACACACACACACACACATGCACTCTCCCTCATATATAGTCTTTCGATTTTATATTTATGGGATGAAGTGCTCAATATCAGAGATAGAGCATTTGTAAATATAAAAGGGAACATTGAAATCAACACTTAGAAGTGACAGACTGTTTCATGCTAGACGCAATCGTCAGGCCTGACGATTGTATCTCTCATACACATCTTTTGTGTGTATGAAAGAGTGTGTGTGTATGTATGAGAGTGTGTGTGTATATCAAGTATCTTCTCTTAAGAAAATTCTACCACACTGTAATATAGGTAACTATACATATGTATGTCGTATATATATGTGTGTGTGTGTGTATGTGTGTGTGAAAAAGACAAGTAAACTTATCTTACCTGATGCATTTTATCATCTAAGAGACTTTACCAAGGCAAATGTAAGGATTTTATTTTGTGACAAATATTTATATTCAAGAACAAAAATGTTATCTTTTTTCAAAATTTTTGGTGTGCTCATGAATATTCCTCAGTTTAGTAGAAAACTCAAGCAGGTTCATGGATGTGAAGTGATACAGTTCAGTGACTAATAAACAAAAAAGAGTAGTCGGTTTCTATTTTTAGTTTTTTTTTTTTCCTCGCATCCATGAACTTGCCTGACTTTTTCACCAACCCGATGAATATTCATGAAAACCCCAAAACCAAGAATATTTTTGCTCTTGTATATAAATATTGTCACAAAATAAAAATCTTTACATTTTTCTTTATCAAGACAAATGTAAGGATGAAATGCGTCAGCTAAGATAAGTTTTCCTTTTGTTTTTTGCTTTTTTTTTCATATTGTCCTTTTACAGATATACTCTTTCTGAAATTTTTACACACACATAATAATAAATAATACCAAAATATAATTGGTAGGGATTATTCTCCCCAAAAGTTTTCAGTCCATATAAGAGCACAATGTATGATACAGAACAAATTGTAAGAACAATTAGGAAAAACCTTAAAATTCTATAGTCAGTAATTAATTTATTTCAATGAATATAAGCATTTTCATCTCATCAGACCAACTACATTTTATAATATATATATATATATATATATATATATATATATATAAACACTACCTACAATTCATTTCCTGCATCTTTTGTTCTATTTTATTTTATTTTTCATCTATGAAACAGCGTTCTTCCCATGTGACATCTGTGTATTTTTATAAAAACGTAAGATATGCTTTGTGCCTGATGAGCTGGAATACCAGCAAAACTTAAGTCGCATACCTAAATGTAGGTATTTGTATATGTATATTTATTGATATATATGCGTGCGTGTGTGTGTGTGTGGTATGAAATGGATTAAGTCCGACAGTTATTCAATATATTTTCCGTTATACATTATTTTTATAGGTACAATTATTTAAGTAAATGCTCTGTTTTTAATTAACATTCAGGTTGGTAAATATAATTAATATTATTTAATTAACATTCAGGTTGGTAAATATAATTAATATTATAACCAGAGCATTTACTTAAATAAATTATATCTCTAAAAATAACATATATATAATATATATATATATATATATATATATATATATATATATATATATATATAGGCAGAATATTTTCATTCAAACAGGTTTGGTTAAATAAATTAGACATATCATAACCGATTAGTTAATTACGAACTTGAAAGGATCTGATGAAAACTAATTGATATGCTATGTCTAAATTACTTAACCAAACCTTTTTGAAATACATATATATATATAAATAAATAAATATATATATATATATATATATATATATATATATATATATATATATATATATATATATATATATATTTATTATGTTTATAAATTCAAACATTATTTTTACTGAATACCCATATTTGATTAGATGCTTAGTTTTTAAACTGTATCTATTTCACCTGCAGTCCTACATACTCAAGAAAACTTAAAGTAAATTGACCCACTGTCAGGATTTTTCATTAAGTTTTTCTAAGTATGTAGGCAGATGAAATAAATACTGTTTAAAATAAGCAGAGAGTATGCTCAAATATGAGTATCCACTGAAATTTGAAGTAATTAAAATATCTGTATATAATAAAGATTTTTTTTTTTTCTTTCTTTGCTGGACTTTTTTTTTTTTTTTTTTTTTTTGCATGGAGTGGGGTTTTGATTTTTTATTTTGGCTTTGTGTCACGAATTACTTCCCTTTGTTTTGAATTTGAGTTTTGTGTTTCTTGAAATTCCTGTTGGCCCACTAATGATTAAGAACTTTACCTTGCAAATAATCTGGGTGGTTTATGTTTTGTTTTTGTTGTTGTTTTGGCGTCGCTTGTTTGTTGTTTCATTTTTTCAAACATTTATCAAACCTTAAATCCTCTCTCTGCATTATTTTAACTTTAGCAACATTTAATAATTTTAAGTTGTTTTTTTTTTTAAATTTTCAGCGTTATTTAGAATTTAAAATATTAGTTTCCGCCCTGCCACCTACAAATGATTCTCAAATCAAAATTTATCTTGATTATGAAGCAGTTTTTATATGCATATTCAATAGTAAGATAAAAAAAAATATTGAACATTTATCCATCTAACATGTTTCACTTTTATTAAAGCTTCAGCAGAGAATGAGATATGGAGAAAAAGAAGAAATACATTCTGGTATTTTTACTATTGTTTGTCTGATTTGAATTTCTTTCTTCTTTTTCTGGTGAACTTTTAATAAGTGAAACACATGAGTTTTTATTTTTTATCTTATCATTCGGACAGAAATCAATTTATATTTGATTTATATTTGATCTCAACTCATATTCAATAGACATTTTATATTTAGTGAATAAATGTGTTTGACTAGATATCCTTGTTTTCTAAGCAGTGAAATTAATATCTGGAAGCTAAAAACCCTTAATTAATCTGGGGAAACCACTTTAAAGTGAAATGTGCTTTACTATTAAGTTACAGGAAACCAACACAGCAAAAGAAAGCTCAACTATGCTATTCAAGAAATGTGCATTTCTCATTGAAACTTTTCAAAATAGATATACGCTGGCATTATTTTTGTACCTGAAATGTAAGCAAAATAGTTTTTAAGCAACTAGAATAATTTTGCAACATGCTAATGAATCTTGAAATCCTCACAGTATTTAGTATTGTTGAAGTTATCTCTAGCATTTTTTGTCACTATTTACAAACTCTCCATTTCGTTCTATTTCTCAAACCAATCAATCCACTTTGAATAAGCTAATTTGTTTGATAAAATACTTGGATGAAAATACTACTTAGCGTTTTAATAATTTCTTTAATTTAATTTTATTTTTAGGACTTCATGGTAAACAATATTTTTTAAGAAATTTTTCTTTTTCTTTTTGAACACCATAGTATAAATTCTTAGGATTTCTTACTCTTGATCATGCAACATACAGTTGGTCATGCATAGATATTTCTGTCTGGAGCCAAATTCTAACTTTTTGAAGTGTTTGTCCTTGTGATTTGTTTATCTTGCAAGCATTGAGCAAAATGGAAACTGGATTCTTGTATGTATAAAAACTTTAAGAAAAGATATACAAAAAACAATACTGTATTTTTATTAAATAAGTATTTGTTATTTTAATCATTATAAAATAATGGAATTATTTTCTAAGTTAATTAATAAAACTTTGAATTAAAAAAAAAAAGAATATTTATTGTACTAAGCTATGCACCCTAGTAAAACCAACTGTACTTTGTACCCAACTTACCTGTTTGCACTTCTCCCCAAAATTTAGTTATGATTGGTCAATGTATGGCTCTTTTAGAGGGTGTGAGAGATTGACAGACTAACGGAAGTTGCAGAATTTTATATATAGATAAATGGCTTTTAATGCAAAATTATTTCTTATAATGATAAACATTATATTCAGTGTGTACATGTCTTTGAGCAAACATCCCTTTTCAAAACATTTTGATTTGCCTGTTGATGAAAATCCTAACTCTCAAAGCAACTTGGCATTAACAACAAATGAACTTTTTATGCCCATGTTTAAAGAGAATAATTTTACAATTGTTTCATATTTTTCTATGACACCTTTTGTGTGTGCGCTTGTTTTTCCAATATTGTGTTTTAAGGCATACTCACAATATGAGGCACGGTAAAAATAATTTTATCAGTGCATGAAGATAAGTGGGGACTAATTTCTTGTTTCAACAGAATGCTTCAGCCATAAACTCTACAGCCTTCTTCAGATTTCACTTTGTCATCTCAGTTATACACCATGGACAAAAAAATAAATAGTACATTTCATTTATGGTGCCTAAGTGCAATAGTCATAATGGTGGAAGACCCTTTACAACAAATAAAGGCCATAAAGCACTTTCTTTAAAGTGGAAAAGTGTTGCTTCTTAATTCGAAAAGGAAAGAAAAATAGATTATATTGTTATAATTGTTCTATTTTATTATTAGTTATTGTTGTTAATCTCTTATTGTGCCGAATAAGATCTACGGAAGGAACGAATCTTCTATCCGTCACATAATTTTTTTATTACAGTCTATATTGTTATAATTATTCTATTTTATTATTAGTTATTGTTGTTAATCTCTTATTGTGCCTAATAAGATCTACGGTAGGAAGGAATCTTCTATCCGTCACATAACTTTTTATTACAGTCTATATTGTTATGTTATAATTATTCTATTTTATTATTAGTTATTTTTTGTTAATCTCTTATTGTGCCTAATAAGATCTACGGTGGAAGGAATCTTCTATCATAACTTTTATAGTTTATTACAGTCTATATTATTATAATTGTTCTATTTTATTATTAGTTATTATTCTATTGTTGAATTGAAAATATCTTATTAGTTATTGTGCCTAATAAGATCTACGGTAGGAATAAGAATCTTCTATCCGTCACATAACTTTTATTACAGTCTATATTGTTATAATTGTTCTATTTTATTATTAGTTATTGTTGTTAATCTCTTATTTGCCTAATAAGATCTACGGTAAAACGAATTTTCTATCCGTCACATACTTTTTATTACAGTCTATATTGTTATAATTGTTCTATTTTATTATTAGTTATTATTGTTAATCTCTTATTGTGCCTAATAAGATCTACGGTGAACGAATCTTCTATCCGTCACATAACTTTTATTACAGTCTATATTGTTATAATTGTTCTATTTTATTATTAGTTATTATTGTTAATCTCTTATTGTGCCTAATAAGATTACGGTAGGAACGAATCTTTATCCGTCACATAACTTTTATTACAGTCTATATTGTTATAATTGTTCTATTTTATTATTAGTTATTGTTGTTAATCTCTTATTGTGCCTAATAAGATCTACGGTAGGAAACGAATCTTCTATCCGTCACATAACTTTTATTACAGTCTATATTGTTATAATTGTTCTATTTTATTATTAGTTTTGTTGTTAATCTCTTATTGTGTCTAATAAGATCTACGGTAGGAACGAATCTTCTATCCGTCACATAACTTTTATTACAGTCTATATTGTTATAATTGTTCTATTTTATTATTATTATTTATTAATCTCTTTATTTGCCTAATAAGTTGAACGAATCTTCTATTCACATAACTTTTATTACAGTCTATATTGTTATAATTGTTCTATTTTATTATTAGTTATTATTGTTCTCTTATTTGCCTAATAAGATCTACGGTAGGAACGAATCTTCTATCCGTCACATAACTTTTTTATTACAGTCTATATTGTTATAATTGTTCTATTTTATTATTAGTTATTATTGTTAATCTCTTATTTGCCTAATAAGATTTTAACAAAAGGAACGAATCTTCTATCCGTAACATAACTTTTATTACAGTCTATATTGTTATAATTGTTCTATTTTATTATTAGTTATTATTGTTAATCTCTTATTGTTCTAATAAGATCTACAAATAGGAAACGAATCTTCTATCCGTCACATAACTTTTATTACAGTCTATATTGTTATAATTGTTCTATTTTATTATTAGTTATTATTGTTAATCGATTTATTGTGCCTAATAAGATCTACACGGTAGGAACGAATCTTCTATCCGTCACATAACTTTTATTACAGTCTATATTGTTATAATTGTTCTATTTTATTATTAGTTATTATTGTTAATCTCTTATTATTGTCTAATAAGATTACGGTAGGAACGAATCTTCTATCCGTCACATAACTTTATTACAGTCTATATTGTTATAATTGTTCTATTTTATTATTAGTTATTATTGTTAATCTCTTATTGTGCCTAATAAGATCTACGGTAGGAACGAATCTTCTATCCGTCACATAACTTTTTATTACAGTCTATATTGTTATAATTGTTCTATTTTATTATTAGTTATTATTGTTAATCTCTTATTGTGCCTAATAAGATCCTACGGTAGGAACGAATCTTCTATCCGTCACATAACTTTTATTACAGTCAATATTGTTATAATTGTTCTATTTTATTATTAGTTATTATTGTTAATCTCTTATTGTGTCTAATATGATCTACGGTAGGAACGAATCTTCTATCCGTTACATAACTTTTATTACAGTCTATATTGTTATAATTGTTCTATTTTGTTATTAGTTATTGTTGTTAATCTCTTATTGTGCCTAATAAGATCTACGGTAAGAAACGAATCTTTTATCCGTCACATAACTTTTATTACAGTCTATATTGTTATAATTGTTCTATTTTATTATTAGTTATTGTTGTTAATCTCTTTATTGTGTCTAATATGAGATCTACGGTAGGAACGAATCTTCTATCCGTCCACATAACTTTTATTACAGTCTATATTGTTATAATTGTTCTATTTTATTATTAGTTATTGTTGTTAATCTTTATTGTGCCTAATAAGATCTACGGTAGGAAACGAATCTTCTATCGTGAACATAATCCGTCTTTTATTACAGTCTATATTGTTATAATTGTTCTCTTATTTTATTATTAGTTATTATTGTTAATCTCTTTTATTGTGCCTAATAAGATATACGGTAGGAAGGAATCTTTATCCGTCACATAACTTTTATTACAGTCTATATTGTTATAATTGTTCTTTTATTATTAGTTATTATTGTTAATTTATTGTGCTCCAATAAGATTACGGTAGGAAACGAATCTTCTATCCGAACATAACTTTTATTACAGTCTATATTGTTATAATTGTTCTATTTTATTATTAGTTATTGTTGTTAATCTCTTATTGTGCCTAATAAGATCTACGGTAGGAAGGAATCTTCTATCCGTCACATAACTTTTATTACAGTCTATATTGTTATAATTGTTCTATTTTATTATTAGTTATATTGTTAATCTCTTATTGTGTCTAATAAGATCTACGGTATTTTTGAATCTTCTATCCGTCACATAACTTTTATTACAGTCTATATTGTTATAATTGTTCTATTTTATTATTAGTTATTGTTGTTAATCTCTTTATTGTGTCTAATAAGATCTATGTAGGATGTATTACATAACTTTTATTACAGTCTATATTGTTATAATTGTTCTATTTTATTATTAGTTATTGTTGTTAATCTCTTATTGTGTCTAATATGATCTATATAAGGAACGAATCTTCTATCCGTTAATAACTTTTATTACAGTCTATATTGTTATAATTGTTCTATTTTATTATTAGTTATTATTGTTAATCTCTTATTTGTCTAATATGATCTACGGTTGAATCTTCTATCCGTTACATAACTTTTATTACAGTCTATATTATTTATAATTGTTCTATTTTATTATTAGTTATTATTGTTAATCTCTTATTGTGCCTAATAAGATCTACGGTAAAGAAAATCTTCTCTCCTTCACATAACTTTTATTACAGTCTATATTGTTATAATTGTTCTATTTTATTATTAGTTATTATTGTTAATCTTTATCCTAATAAGATCTACGGTAGAAAGAATCTTCAATCCGTCACATAACTTTTATTACAGTCTATATTGTTATAATTGTTCTATTTTATTATTAGTTTGTTAACTTTTCTCTTATTGTGTCCTAATAAAATCTATTTTAGGAATACAATCTATATCCATCCAGAATTTCTTGTTACAAAATATTGTTATAATTTAATAAAATCAAGGTAAACTTTCATCAAGAACTTTTAAACCAATCACATAGTAGCAAACCACCTACCTACTCTCAGACTTCATCAGTTCTCACAACAAGTTCACTCAAGCAGTTTCTTCTCAAAAACCACTACCCATTGGAATGACTCCCAATAGGATGTTTCTACAAGCACTACAATCTTAACCTATTCAAAGTTAAGTTTAGCCCTTATCTTCCACTTCTATACAAACAAATAGTCCCCAAATGTAACCTCTACCTCGAGTGACCCCACACTCCAGGGCTCTATGGATATAGAAGGACATTTATCTTTGAAATTGATAACTTATTCTATATTATTATTATACTATTATCCTTTTATTTATATTTATATATATATATATATATATATAAAAGAGAGAGATAGATATTTGAAAAAGAACTAAAAATATATCAGGAGAGAAATTAAAAAATTAGGAGATCAGCTGATTCCACTATTTTGATTTTATTAAAAGCTTATATAATATATATATATATATATATATATATATATATATATATATATATATACACACACACACATATATGTAAGAACTGTCCAAATGTTTTATATTTCTGAGTGCTTATAGCTATAATATAGCTATAAGCACTTGAAAATATATAAATTTTTAGTCCATTATCAAGAATGATGTGATTTTTTCAGCTTAATTGAGTGTGTGTTTTCTGTGTATGTCTTAGTGTATGGTAGGGATGTTTTTAATTTCCGAATATGGTTATATACATTGTGGCTTTGTATAAAGTTAATATTGTTATTGCTACCACATACTAAGACATACACAAACAAACATGAAAGCTGAAAAATCTAATCATCCTTGATAATGGCTAAAGGTATAGCTGAAAAGCTATCGGAAATATAATAAAACATTTGGACAGTTCTTACACACCATTTGTCCAGAAAAGAAAAGCTCTTGTCAGAACACAAGAAAAATTAAATAAAAAAGCTTAACCGTAGTACTTTGTCTGTCATTTTAATGAAACATGCATAAAGGAAGGATTACTGCCTAAATATACAACTATATATCTATATATATATATATATATATATATATATATATATATATATATATATATATATAGTTAGGAAATCAATTGACCAAAATCGTTGAAAGCAAGGTAGCGGAATCAGCTGATCTCCTAATGTTTTAATTCCTCTCCTGATCTATTTTTAGTTCTTTCAAATCTCTCTCTCTCTCTATATATATATATATATATATATATATATATAAATTATTTAAAAGACAAGATCATCAGGATAATTCTGACAGAATTGGAGCCAGAATTTTCCTGATAATACAGTAGGTGAAACCTGGGTAGATACATTCTTGCTCTTTAGGTATTTTAATTTTGCTCTACTTAGTGTATTGAGCACTTTTACGTATCAGGTTAGGTAACTCTGTCACTGTTTTCATTGCAGTGCTGGTTGATTATTTTCAAATTTTTCTAAATATCAATTTGTCTAATATTTTTTATTTGCAAATTGCATTATTTGGGTATTTTTCACCCCTAGATTTATAGTATAGGTAAAATGAAAAATAAAATATATATATATGTATGTGTATGTATCTGCAACCCTGAACTGAATATTATTGTATATTTATAATTTTCTTTATCGAGAATAGCAATATTAAAATTAGAAACAAAGAGAAGAGTACTGGACTGTTGCAGAATATCAATCCTCCTATATTGCTGTGAATGCTGGACAATTTCCTCACAGATGAAGAGGAGACTTGAAGCAAGCGAAACAAAGAAAAGAGTGCTGAACTGCTATATAATATCAATCCTCCTATATGACAGTGAATGCTGGACAATTTCCTCACAGATGAAAAGGAGACTTGAAGCAAGAGAAACAAAAAAAAAGTGCTGAACTGCTATGTAATATCAATCCTCCTATATGGCAGTGAATGCTGGACAATTTCCTCTCACAGATGAAGAGGAGACTTGAAGCAAGAGAAAAAAAACAAAAAAAAGTGCTGAACTGCTATGTAATATCAATCCTCCTGGCAGTGAATGGCAGTGAATGATGGACAATTTCCTCCAGAGATGAAGAGGACAACTTGAAGCAAGAGAAACAAAGAAAAGAGTGCTGAACTGCTATGTAATATCAATCCTCCTATATGGCAGTGAATGCTGGACAATTTCCTCACAGATGAAGAGGAGACTTGAAGCAAGAGAAACAAAGAAAAGAGTGCTGAACTGCTATGTAATATCAATCCTCCTATATGGCAGTGAATCTGGACAATTTCCTCACAGATGATGAGGAGACTTGAAGCAAGAGAAATGATCCTCACAGATGAAGAGGAGATGAAGCAAGAGAAACAAAAGAAAAGAGTGCTGAACTGCTATGTAATATCAATCCTCCTATATGGCAGTGAATGCTGGACAATTTCCTCACAGATGAAGGAGACTTGACAAAGAAACAAAGAAAAGAGTGCTGAACTGCTATGTAATATCAATCCTCCTATATGGCAGTGAATGCTGGACAATTTCCTCACAGATGAAGAGGAGACTTGAAAGCAAGAGAAACAAAGAAAAGAGTGCTGAACTGCTATGTAATATCAATCCTCCTATATGGCAGTGAATGCTGGACAATTTCCTCACAGATGAAGAAGAGACTTGAAACAAGAGAAACAAAGAAAAGAGTGCTGAACTGCTATGTAATATCAATCCTCCTATATGGCAGTGAATGCTGGACAATTTCTCACAGATGAAGAGGAGACTTGAAACAAGAGAAACAAAGAAAAGAGTGCTGAACTGCTATGTAATATCAATCCTCCTATATGGCAGTGAATGCTGGACAATTTCCTCACAGATGAAGAGGAGACTTGAAGCAAGAGAAACAAAGAAAAGAGTGCTGAACTGCTATGTAATATCAATCCTCCTATATGGCAGTGAATGCTGGACAATTTTCTCACAGATGAAGAGGAGACTTGAAGCAAGAGAAACAAAGAAAAGAGTGCTGAACTGCTATGTAATATCAATCCTCCTATATGGCAGTGAATGCTGGACAATTTTTCCAGATCTCAGGAGATGAAGAGGAGCTGAACTTGAATGGCAAGAGAAACAAAGAAAAGACTTGAAGCAAGACTGAAGAGTGCTGAACTGCTATGTAATATCAATCCTCCTATATGGCAGTGAATGCTGGACAATTTCCTCACAGATGAAGAGGAGACTTGAAGCAAGAGAAACAAAGAAAAGAGTGCTGAACTGCTATGTAATATCAATCCTCCTATATGGCAGTGAATGCTGGACAATTTCCTCACAGATGAAGAGGAGACTTGAAGCAAGAGAAACAAAAGAAAAGAGTGCTGAACTGCTATGTAATATCAATCCTCCTATATGGCAGTGAATGCTGGACAATTTCCTCACAGATGAAGAGGAGACTTGAAGCAAGAGAAACAAAAGAAAAGAGTGCTGAACTGCTATGTAATATCAATCCTCCTATATGGCAGTGAATGCTGGACAATTTCCTCACAGATGAAGAGGAGACTTGAAGCAAGAGAAACAAAGAAAGAGTGCTGAACTGCTATGTAATATCAATCCTCCTATATGGCAGTGAATGCTGGACAATTTCCTCACAGATGAAGAGGAGACTTGAAGCAAGAGAAACAAAGAAAAGAGTGCTGAACTGCTATGTAATATCCTATATGGCAGTGAATCCTCCCAGATATGGCAGTGAATGCTGGAGTGAATGCTGGACAATTTCCTCACAGATGAAGAGGAGACTTGAAGCAAGAGAAACAAAAGAAAAGAGTGATGAACTGCTATGTAATATCAATCCTCCTTATATGGCAGTGAATGCTGGACAATTTCCTCACAGATGAAGAGGAGACTTGAAGCAAGAGAAACAAAAAAACAGTGATGAACTGCTATCTAATATCAATCATCCTATATGGCAGTGAATCCTGGACAATTTCCTCACAGATGAAGAGGAGACTTGAAGCAAGAGAAACAAAGAAAAGAGTGATGAACTGCTATGTAATATCAATCCTCCTATATGGCAGTGAATGCTGGACAATTTCCTCACAGATGAAGAGGAGACTTGAGTGAATGCAAGAGAAAGAAAAGAAAAGAGTGCTGAACTGCTATGTAATATCAATCCTGAATATATGGCAGTGAATGCTGGACAATTTCTCACAGATGAAGAGGAGACTTGAAGCAAGAGAAACAAAGAAAAGAGTGCTGAACTGCTATGTAATATCAATCCTCCTATATGGCAGTGAATGCTGGACAATTTCCTCACAGATGAAGAGGAGACTTGAAGCAAGAGAAACAAAGAAAAGAGTGCTGAACTGCTATGTAATATCAATCCTTCTATATGGCAGTGAATGCTGGACAATTTCCTCACAGATGAAAGGGAGACTTGAAGCAAGAGAAACAAAAGAAAAGAGTGCTGAACTGCTATGTAATATCAATCCTCCTATATGACAGTGAATGCTGGACAATTTCTCACAGATGAAGAGGAGACTTGAAGCAAGAGAAACAAAGAAAAGAGTGCTGAACTGCTATGTAATATCAATCCTCCTATATGGCAGTGAATGCTGGACAATTTCCTCACAGATGAAGAGGAGACTTGAAGCAAGAGAAACAAAGAAAAGAGTGCTTGAACTGCTATGTAATATCAATCCTCCTATATGGCAGTGAATGCTGGACAATTTCCTCACAGATGAAGAGGAGACTTGAAGCAAGAGAAACAAAGAAAAGAGTGCTGAACTGCTATGTAATATCAATCCTCCTATATGGCAGTGAATGCTGGACAATTTCCTCACAGATGAAGAGGAGACTTGAAGCAAGAGAAACAAAGAAAAGAGTGCTGAACTGCTATGTAATATCAATCCTCCTATATGACAGTGAATGCTGGACAATTTCCTCACAGATGAAGAGGAGACTTGCAAGAGAAACAAAGAAAGAGTGCTGAACTGCTATGTAATATCAATCCTCCTATATGAAGTGAATGCTGGACAACCCTCAACAGATGAAGAGGAGACTGCTTAAAAAGAAACTACATTTTGCAGAACTGCTATGTAATATCAATCCTCCTATATGGCAGTGAATGAATGGACAATTTCCTCACAGATGAAGAGGAGACTTGAATCAAGAGAAACAAAGAAAAAAGTGCTGAACTGCTATGTAATATCAATCCTCCTATATGGCAGTGAATGCTGGACAATTTCCTCACAGATGAAGAGGAGACTTGGAAACAAAGAAAGAGTGATGAACTGCTATGTAATATCAATCCTCCTATATGGCATGAATGCTGGACAATTTCCTCACAGATGAAGAGGAGACTTGAAGAAGAGAAACAAAGAAAAGAGTGCTGAACTGCTATGTAATATCAATCCTCCTATATGGCAGTGAATGCTGGACAATTTCCTCACAGATGAAGAGGAGACTTGAAGCAAGAGAAACAAAGAAAAGAGTGCTGAACTGCTATGTAATATCAATCCTCCTATATGGGTGAATGCTGGACAATTTCCTCACAGATGAAGAGCTGGAAGCAAGAGAAACAAAGAAAAGAGTGATGAAGTGCTATGTAATATCAATCCTCCTATATGGCAGTGAATGCTGGACAATTTCACAGATGATCAAGGAGACTTGAAGCAAGAGAAACAAAGAAAATTTGCTTTGAACTGCTATGTAATATCAATCCTCCTATATGGCAGTGAATGCTGGACAATTCCTCACAGATGATGGAGGAGACTTGAAGCAAGAGAAACAAAGAAAAGAGTGCTGAACTGCTATGTAATATCATTCCTCCCTATATGGTAGTGAATGCTGGACAATTTCCTCACAGATGAGGAGACTTGAAGCAAGAGAAACAAAGAAAAGAGTGCTGAACTGCTATGTAATATCAATCCTCCTATATGGTAGTGAATGCTGGACAATTTCCTCACAGATGATGAGGAGACTTGAAGCAAGAGAAACAAAGAAAAGAGTGATGAACTGCTATGTAATATCAATCCTCTTATATGACAGTGAATGCTGGATAATTTCCTCCCAGATGAAGAGGAGACTTGAAGCAACAGAAATATGGTTCTACACGAGGATGCTGAGAATACCATGGATGGAATATGTGAGCAAGAACCAATTTTTAGAGAAAATGGAAACAAAAAAGGGAACTTGTACATAGCATCAGAAAGAGATATTTGAAATTTATGAATCACATAAAGAAAAACGGCTTGGAAAATTTGACTCACACAACATTGAAGGCAATTGAAACAGAGAAAAGTAGCATGTTATCCACATCACAAGCATGTGTAAAGGGTTAGCAGAACAGGGGATATCCTAAAAAGGCAAACTTTACTAATGACTATAATACAGGAAGTTGTGGAGAGCCATGCTCGCACACATTCTGATGAGACCTGACACATAAAAGAAAATGTGTTTTTGGTACACTTTGTACTACAGTGTAACCCGGATATAAGAGAGTTGTCAGGACCGGAGAAGTCTCTTATATCTGGGTTTGGTCTATTTTATATACATTAACACAGGCTCTAATTTGGGACCAGAGAAAATCTCTCTTATATCCGGGTCACACTGTACAATTTCTTTCTACCAGTCTCTATTTATTTTATATCCTGCACTTGTATGTTCTTAGTCTTAAAAAGAGAAAATTTTTTTTTTTTTTTTTTCAATTTTGTTTCACTGTTCTTTACCCAGAAGATTTGCTTTAGGTAGGGTCTAAGTTATAAAATCCTTTAAAAGAAATGGAAAATGTGTATATTTTTTTAAAATTCTAGGACAAAATGAGCATTTCTCTAGTCTCATTCACATAGCTGGTTAGAAATAGAAAAACCTATAGGCTACAATAAAAATAGTTTAATGGTGAGGGATTTAGAAAGAAATATAGAAGTAACTACCTCCTCCCCACCAAAAAAATAAATGAAAATTTGGATGGCATATGTTCACCTTCTGGGAGGTTAAGATGACAAACTAGGAACAAGAATATATCCCTCTGAGTAATGTAAAAGGTTCACTTCAAAACTCTTTGAAATCTACCAAATGTAATGTATGCCAAAGGAAATTTTGGAAGTACACTGACTGGAAAATTGAAAAGAAAGCAAGAAAGATGTGGATACTAATGAAAAAGAAAAAATTAAGTGAAAAATACCCTCTATCATTTTGAGAAGAGTCATTCTTTTTGTTTACGATACATTCTATCATTTTGAGAAGAGTCATTATCATTTCAAGAGTTATTCAGACTGTTGATCTCATTGTTTTTGTTTAAGATACCTTCTATCATTTTGATAAGTCATTATAATTGCAAGAGTTGTTCAGACTATTGATCTCATTCTTTTTGTTTAAGATACCTTCTATCATTTTGAGAAGAGTCATTATCATTTCAAGAGTTGTTCAGACTATTGATCTCATTGTTTTTGTTTAAGATACCTTCTATCATTTTGAGAAGAGTCATTATCATTCAAAGAGTTGTTCAGAATTGATCTCATTGTTTTATTTAAGAAATATCATTTTGAGTCATTATCATTCTGTTGATCTCATTGTTTTTGTTTAAGATACCTTCTATCATATTGAGAAGAGTCATTATCATTTCAAGAGTTGTTCAGACTATTGATCTCATTCTTTAAAATTAATGAGATCTATTGTTTGTTTCATTACTTAAAATTAAAATTACAGAAATATTTTCTAGGATTGTCTTGTCTAGTTCTTATTTTTAGCACTGCTCATTTATTTCTCATCAAATGAGCAACAATAAAGTTTTAAGGAAAATGGGAGCAAAATGGACCTGTATACGTGAATATCAGAAAGACATTGAAATTTCTAGAGCACTTAACCAGAACAGAATACCTAGAAAATTTTATATTCACATGACATTGAAGGCAAGAGGAAGAGATGAAATAAGCACATAACCTTCCTAATGAGTTTGTGTAAACGGGTGGCAGAACTTTACTAAATTCTACAGAGGATAAGAAATTGTGGAGAGCCATGATCGCCCATATCCTGAAGAGACATGGCATATAAAAGAAGAATGTACTATAGAATCATTTTATGACTTGAAAGGGCTCCTCTTACAGTTTCTAAGACTTTTTTTTTCCACAGAACTCCTTCCCTATCATCCAATGGACTCCACAGCTTTTTAAAATTATATACTGACTTACCTTATTTTGTTTTACTATTCATATCTTTGTGAACAAGAGAAAATTGCATCCCCTGCGTCTGTATCCCTGCTGCTCATTGGCTTACTTTTACGTTTTATCCTACCTCACCTCTCCTGGAATGATTTCATTGCACTTGGAGACACTCTTTTTATTTCTTGGAAAAACTTCTTGCCTCATCTTGGTGCCTCTATGGAAGCACAAACTAAAACTCTGTTTTAGTTACTGATATAATTAGTCATTTTATTTGTTATGTAATAGATATCTTCTTTCGGAATAAAATCAGCTGGGATTTGGGCAGGGCAGGCAATCCTTTTGATTTACTTATTCTTACCTTAGGGGACTGGCTTAGGAATTTACCGAAAACTTATCTCTGTCCATCCCTTTGGGTCTTGTCTGAGATGTAATTTTAGAAAAAGAAATTTGGACTACTTTTTAGTTTTTTTTTTTTTTTTTTTTTTTTTTTCAAATGTTTATTTCAAACATTCTATAATTGGAATTAATCTTTTACTGTTAAGTTGTGTCCATTTCTTTTTTTTAATTACAACTTTTATTAAAAGCCGATCACTGCCAAGTTATCCAGCTAAGGCTGTTGCATTCACTTTCACACTTTGGGAGAGTTCTGAACCTGTCTTGTCTCCCTGAATCTACAATTTACTCTCATGGATTGAATAAAGTGTTCAGTTAAAAATTCAACTGCTGTGTATTAACTGATATGAAGTAACTGTTAAGTAAAGAAGGCATACCATTGTGGATTAAATAAAGTGTTCAGTTCAAAAATGCAATTATACGGGCAGAGACTGGGGCATATTAATTGAACCCAGAGATGTGGGGAGAAGAGACAGATTTGTAACTTTCACAAAGTTTCATTAGACTAGTGGCACCATGTGGTCTATTTTATAGTAAAAGTAGAGCAATATATTTTTTATAGTAAAATAACCAACAGTGCATTTTATACTAGAGTTACCAACAGTGCATTTTATCATAGAATTACCAACAGTGCATTTTATCATAGAATTACCAACTATACATTTAGTTACGCCTTGTAACACATATGTTTGAAATTGATTTTTATTGTATTTTCATCAGTTTTTCACAATACTATATTTTTCATTAGTTTTGACCATTAGCACAATGGTCAAAACTAATGAAAAATATAGTATTCCGATGTCTGTCCTCATGGTTGGTTTTTGAAACAAACACTTTATTCAATTGATGAGGTTAAGTTGTCCTCCTAACATTATCTTTACTTAAGAATTAATTCATCAGTTAATACTCCTGTCTCTGTTTTCATAGTTGGGTTTTGAACCAAACTCTTTATTCAATCCATGAGGGTACACTTTCTTTACTTAACAGTTACCTTGTATCAGTTAATAGTCAGTAGTTCTGTCTTTAGAGCTGAATTTTTTAACCAAACACTTTATTCAATTCACAATGGTAGCTTGTTTTCCTTCAGTTTTTTTACTCAAGAGTTACTTCGTATCAGTTACTATGCCTCAGTCTCTGTCCTCATAATTGCATTTTTGAACTGGACATTTTATTCAATCAACAGGGATAAATTATTCACATTGCAGTTTCTGTACTTAGGGGAGATAACTCTTATCAGTTACTGATCACCTGTCTTATTCACCTTTCTGTCTCTTGTCCATGTCTTTCACTAAATGAGAGTTTGTAACTTTTCAGCATTACCAGACCCAGGGATTGAACTCACAACTGCTGGAGAACTCAGTAATGCTTTGATCCACTAGGCTTTGTTTTTCTTCTAACTGTAATCCATATATCTCCAATGTCTCACCATGAAATTTGATGATTGATGTCATAAAAAGTATCAAGAAACTGTTGTCTCTTGATCTTAAATGGCATATTACACATTCAGTTTGTATTGGGAGCAACAAACATTTAGAAATATGTAACAGATATGTTTGAAATTGATTCTTATGGTGTTCTCATCAATTTTTCACAATGCTATAAATTTTATCGGTTCTAGCTTTTAGTTCCTCTGCAATCTTAGATCAAATATATCCTTTGTATTCTGAATGAAAAGCTAGTTCTGCTGAAACTGTGCTAACATCTGTAGTGGAGGCCATATGAATTTGTACTGAAAACGGAGACGTACACTTGCAATTATATAATAGGTTTTATTTCTATTTTATCATTATCATGTGATAATATCCCGGAAAGGGGTATATCTGTTCAAAGTAGCAAAGTGGTTTTGGACTACTGTAACCGAGTAGGACAATCTGGCAGGTAACCGTAATGGACTGGTCCTCGCCGTAGTGGTAGGCAATAGGCATAACCAATAGGCGTCTATGTACCTCCACATCAGTCTGTATTTATGGCTGACACCAGCCAATCATATTACTGTGAGGGAGAACTCAGGTGTATGCATATTCATTACATCAGCATGGTACAAAACTTGAGTATAACATGAAGAAGCAGAGGTATGTTAAAAATTACAATAAAAAAAAAGAAAGAATATGTGAAAAATCCTCCAATAGAAAAGAAACCAGGTTTTCAATCAACACTTTTTAAAAAAGAATTGTTGATAAATTTAAAAGATTAAACAATAAAATAAAATGAATTATACAAAACTTAAGTATAGTGTTATGATCCAGAATGATGATGATATTTCATCATTCTAAAAACAACCTTTTCAGTGATGACCGATGATAAGGATATTTCATCATCCTAAAAATCTGAAACTTCATCATTATAAAAACGACGCTTCAACCACAAGTGAAGTGGAATCAGTAGAGTAACAGTAGTAAAAAGGAACACAACACATCATATCATCATCGCTCCGAATAATTGAAAGTTGACGATCTCAAACACTACCCTTAACCTTTAGCATGCTGCAGACGAAAATTGTCACCACAGAATTCTCTCCCTTTGCTGCTCTAGGCACATTCTGTTGCCTTGAGATGGTTGCTATAAATAAACACTTGTCAACTGTTATTTCCGGTATTTTAAGCTGGAAATTGCCTTCTGCTGCTTTGGAACAAAGTTAAACTTCCAATTTCCAACACCATTTTGATTGGTTTGGTTTGTTTTATGGCATATCAACACCTCAATGGGTTATTTAATGCTGACAAGATTTTTAGGATAGGTTTATATGAATAGAATATGTATTTTTTGTAAGAAATCAGTTTGTAGATCAGGGTTTGGTTTATTTTGTTTTATAGCATATCAACCTCAATGAGTTATTTAATGCTACAAGATTTTTAGGATAGGTTTGTATGAATAGAATATGTATGTATTGTAAGAAATCAGTTTGTAGATCAGGGTTTGGGTTTATTTTGTTTTACAGCATATCAACCTCAGTGGATTATTTAATGCTGATAAGATTTTTATTGCTGGTAATAATTTTTTCTTCAAAAATGTATTGCTGGTAATAATTTTCTATCAAATTGTATTGCTAGTATTAAAACCTATTTTTACATTTTCATTGCGTTTTGTGGCCCCAGTTTGGGGATAACTATTTGCCCATAGCTAGGACCCTAACAAATGCTACCACCCCTGGTCAGAGTGAACCTGGGAACACCAGCCATTAAGAGGTGGTTCCATGCTTCTCAAAACCTCCTGATCAGAGGCCTTGCTGCCAGATGTAGAACACCATTTTGAATTCTTTTAGTCTATACACGCAGTATAATGCTGATTAAACCCATGTTAAATTTTTCATGATATTTTGTAAATAAAATGGCTGCATCAGTATCCAACAAAGCCTTTATTCAGGAGTTTTTCTTTGATTAGGGCTCCAATGATGATTTTGAAGGCTTTACTCAAGTGGATATTGATAGTCAAGTGGTTGAAGATGATAACCATGCTAGTGATGCAGAGGAAAGCAATGATGACCACTAGCACCTACTACCATCCATGCCTGACTAATTTTAAGGAGGCTACTGGTGACCATCGATATACCTGATAGCCTTTCTGAAGGTGAATTATTTTGTCTATATATAAATGACGAAATAATAACTTTATTCATCAATGAGACAAATATGAGTCAGGTGAAAGAAAGAACAAACAAATGCTACTAATGTCTTCTTATATGTAAACAGGAGCAAACACATCACTTTTTTAATGAAATGAAAGCCATCTTAGCAGTTTTTCTTCCTACTGCTCCTCCAAGATTCCACAAGGAGTAATAAAAGTTAAGGTACATTGAATTATTTATGTTTTTAAATGTCTATAGGTTATTTAATGCCAAAATCTAAATCTTTTGTATGTAATTTCATTCTTTTAACTATAGATATTTTGTACACAATTTTAGTGGAAAGGTATGTTTTTAGATATAGTTTGTAGATCATAAAATGTATTGTTGGTAATATTACCACAGAAATGTATTGTTGGTAATTTTACTATAAAAATGTATTTTTATATTTTCTTAGTATCGCATTCATTGTCATTTTGCTATAAAAATGTATTGTTGGTCATTTTACTATAAAAATGTACTGTTGACTTTTGTTTGGAGGTTCACTATTTGCCTATAGCTGGGACCCTAACAGGTGCTACCACCCCAGATCAAGATGGACTGGGGAACAACAGCAGTTAAAAGGTGCTTCTACGCTCCTCAAAACCTTGAGTCTCTCGATTAGAGGCCTTGCTGTCGGATGTAGTTTACCATCATATCCAGGATGAATACAATTTCAGAGCGGTACAAAACTTAAGTATTACATGAAAATGTGGAGACATGTTGAAAATGAATACCAAGAAACAGGCAAAGATGATATTAAATCCTCTTAGGCGGCTAACTTTTTGATCAACCCCTTGATTTTTTTATGGAAAAGCTGGCTGTTTTAGGGTATTTATTTATTCATGTCGTAACTTTCAACATAACACTTTTTTTTTTTTTTTTGGCTATGAACATTCATTTATTGTGATTTACACTAGGGTTATAGGAAGATTATGTTGCTCCAGTCTTTGAAAAAAAAAACATTTGAAATTAGACTTGCTTAGATTAATTGGCTGATAATCAGCAATTGATTGTGTTTTTGTTTGTTTTTTTTTAATCATTTCACTCCAAGCAAGGTGAGAATGCCACTAGTATGCAGGTGGTTACAGAGAGTGAAGCTGAGAGAAAAAAAAATGTGTATGGAGGGGGGGGCAAGGAAAGGATAAAAGTGGAACAGTGTTCAAGAAGGTAGAAGATGGCAATTGACACTGCATTTAAATTTTTGAAGGTTTTAGTTGTAAGAGGAAGGGAGTTACACAAGTTGGAAGTGTGAGAAAAGAAGCTGTTGGAGTAGAAGTGGCAATTTAACTAATTCAACAGTAAAGTAGTGGGACCTACATGCCAATCTAGTAGCACATTTAAACTCACGTAGTCTGGGCAGCATGGGGTAAAAATCTTGTCAGAGTAGTTTCGATGAAAATATTTGTAGAAAAGATAGGAAGCCACGTCATGTTGGTGAGAAAGTGACTGAAGTTGAGATGCCAGGTCAGGATCAATTACATAACAGATCCTTCTTTGGATTTTGTCAGCAACTTTGATATGAGCATCAGGAAAACCAGATATGACAAAAGTATTCAATGCAGGAGGCACGGTGGAGTAATGGATTGAGAAATCAGAGAGCCGAGTTCAAATTCCATTCAAATCCATTACATACACTTATGTGCTAATACCCTTGGGAAGGTATGAATCCTCTTCTTCTCCCCCCAGCTATGGGTAAATAGCAGGACAGACCAGGTTCTATAGCCTTGGATGGCAACTGGTGTACTGCAGAAAGAAATGGAAACCTACTGCAGGAAAAAATCTGCCTCGTCAGTCATGTATTGAAAGATACATGATCGCCTAAGCGTCTATCATGCATGGCACATAACTGACTGATTCAATGCAGAGACAAATATTTTTCATCCCAATTTATTACATCAAAAAAATTCCCATGGTCTTAAGAAACATCAGTTACCTTAGACATAGAATGCATTTCAATGGATTTTTCATTCTTTTTCTGGTAAACATGCCCACAAGAAGACATAACATCAAATGGATGGTTTTTTTGATGACACCACCTTTTTTAACTGCCTTCACTCTTTGGCAATATCTGTTGTTTTAAAAACGATGATTAGATTTCTAATAAAAGTTACACATATAAAAGTGAATTTATACATTTTCTTTGTTCTTGAGAATGGACAACAAAAATAATAAACATTATTTATGAGTGGCCATGATTAAATGTAAAATAAATGACAGAACTGCCTAACAAACAGAATTGATAAATTTTCCAATAAGCAATAACAAGAAAAAGAAAAGAACATGGCAAAAAATAATATAAAGCAAGCAAAGAATATATACAAGGCAAATTAACAGTAATAAGGCAAAAAGTTCACAAACTAAGAATTAGGGTTGACACATAAAAGCATGTTCAGACGCGCAAATGTAGCGTTCTGACTTCAAGACAAGACGGATTGGGACTGAGGTTATTTACCTTGCCTCCATACAAGGCAGGATGTAGCACTAGGCCATTTTTTATGTGGATCTTTCAAATCAAAGCCCATAGTCTTGGAAAAAAATTCCTGTAGACTTGCTTAAAACACTAGGTTCAGGCTTGAAACCTCCCCAGATGTGACTTAAACCTTGGCAAAATATAAACAAAAGATTCCATGAAAAAGGCAGAGAATTTAACAACCTATTCAGCCCAATTTGCCTGAGACGCAAGATCCGGACTGAGTCAGATGAAACTGAGATCTGGTCTCTTTTATTAGCTTGAAAAAAAAATCCCTGCATGCATTTGTGTACTTTTCTGTCTATAAATTGGGAAGGGGCAAGTATTTTGCAGTCATTTCCATACAAGATTGGAATCAACAATTTATTTATTAGATTGTATATTTACAGTATTAATTAATTATATTATTGGAATGCTTGTTAAAGCATTAGCTAATTGCCAATTGATTCCAACTTTATAAAATGGTAAATAATAAGGATTTCCTTATTTGGTTCAGATATTTTAATAAATTTATGAATAAAAAATTGTTTTTGTATTTATTTCTTTATAAATTGGTAAATGATAAATATTGCATTGCATTAGTTCTAATTTGTATTAGTTTTTAGAATGTTGTAAATATAAAATTAATTAAATAAATAAAAAGAACCTTGTAAATAAACAATTTAATAAATAAATAGTGTTTGATATTTTTGTTGTAAATTCTCAAGAATAAAAAAAAAAGTATAAATTCACTTTCATCATATGTTTAGATTTTATTCCAATTTTAATCATTGCTTTTTGGAAATAATAAACATTGCCAAAGACTGAAGGTAGATAAAAAAGTGATGTCATGAGAAAAAAGAAAAAAACATTCTTTTGACACTATATCTTTTTGCAGGCACATTTATCCATGTTTGCCCTTTTTCTTCTTAAAACTTATTTATAAATGTTATATAAGAATAAAGTGTCACTGCCGACACTGGAGTTTGAACACAGATCACCAGAGAGCAAACACAGACGATCCCTTTTTGAATAAGTAGATCACGTGATGGTAAAGGAAATTTATATATGGGAATTAGTGTGACGTCTAAGTGATCACTATATGGATTACTATTCAGATCAATACTCAGTGGTCACTTTTTAAGCGAGTATTATCGAGCAAGTACTATTAGTGTGAGTGTTATTTAACAGCATCAGTATTGTTTAACAGCATTACTATAGTTGTATCTGCAACTACAAAGTCTCTACTACAGCAAGCATTATGAAAATGACATGAGTATTCGTTGATATTATAAAAGTGGCATTGAGTGTTCGTTGAAATCACAAAAATAAACTGTCAAACAGTTACACACTAAATGAGACGAACAAAAATATTAACAAATGATGCCAGTTTATTTTTAAGTTTCTGCAAGTTAATCAGCTGATAATCGGTAATTGATCATATAAGTATTTGTCTTTTAATCGATTTGTAGTGAGTCCTGATAAAAATAAAATATATAAGCAAAAATAAAAAGAATTTAAATTAATAAGGCATTTGAACTTTTCTTTAAAACTCTTAACATCTTTCTTTTGCTTTCTTTCTCTAAACCTCTCTTTCTATACTTCTGAGAAGGCAAAAGAGAAAGAAGAGAAGAATGAACCTTGCCAAAAAGCACTGAAAGTTTGCAGCATCAGAGCCTACTTATGTATGACTGAAAAATACCAAAAATCAGGAAGGAAAAATCAGAAAAAAATAAAATAATTTTGGCCAATCAAAAAATTGACAGAAAGAGACTTAAATTTTTGAAAGGAGTTACACAAGTTGGAAGTGCGAGAAAAGAAGCTGTTGGAGTAGAAGTGGCAGTTACATTTAACTAATTCAACAGTAAAGTGGTGGGACCTACATGCCAATCTAGTAGCACATTTAAACTCACGTAGTCTGGGCACATTCTTTTTCTATATCCATCTCCAAGTTTTTTTTAGATTTCCTGAAGAAATTGGGCACCAGGGATGTTTTTGATTTGTTGTTTATGTCCTTTCTTTATCAGACCCAAAGCTTCAACCACAACAGGAACAATTTTTCTGTTTCTAGTGGCACATTCTTTTTCTATATCCATCTCCAGGTTTTTGTATTTACTTTGCAGAGATGTTAAGTTGGTAAATAGCTTGTCGTGAGACCTGATTAAAAAAAACAAATAAAATAAAATATATAAGCAAAAATAAAAAGAATTCAAATTAATTATAAGGCATTTGAACTTTCCTTTAAAACTCTTATCTTTTTCTTTTGCTTTCTTTCTCTAAACCTCATATTTTCTAAACCTCTTTTTTTCTAAAACCTCTTTTCTAAACCTGTTTTGTAATTTCTAAAAATAAACCTCTCTTTTCTAAACCTCTCTTTCTTTAAACCCTCTTTTAAACCTCTCAAAAAAAAACCTCTCTTTCTCTAAACCCTCTAAACCTTTTCTCTATCTTAAAATTTTTTTAAACCAGTTATTTCTCTAAACCTCTCTTTCTCTAAACCTCTCTTTCTCTAAACCTCTCTTTCTCTAAACCTCTCTTTCTCTAAACCTCTCTTTCTCTAAACCTCTCTTTCTCTAAACCTCTCTTTCTAAACCTCTTTTAAATTGTCTTCTGAGAAGGGAAAAAGAGAAGAAGAAAGAATGAACAACAAAAAGCACTGAAAGTTTTAGCATCAGAGCCAAAATAATATGTGACTGAAAAATATTTAAAAAATCAGGAAGGCTTCATGCATAAATTCTGTTATAAGAAAATAAAAAAAAAAGGAAGAAATATTGGAAAATAAAATAATTTTGGCCAATCAAAAAATTGACAGAAAAAGACTTTTGATGTTAACTGAAACCAATATCCATGCCAGATTCTCAAGCCTGATCAAAAGGATATAAACCTCTGTGTGAGATGGCAGATGGGATGAGGAAAGGACAGAACAAAAGAATGTTAATGCTGAGAATGGATAGCAGCTTGGATTGAGGAATCAGAGAGCAGAGTTCAAATTCCACTCAAATCCATTACATTCACTTATGTGCTAATACCCTTGGGAAAGATATGAATCCTTATCGTGAGTCCCGATAAAAAAAAAAATAAATAAATAAAATAAAATACATAAACAAAAATAAAAAGAATTCAAATTAAAATAAGGCATTTGCACTTTCCTTTAAAACCCTTATGTCTTTCTTTTGCTTTCTTTCTCTAAACTTCTCTTTCCATACTTCTAATGAGAAGGCAATCCTCAAATAAAATTTCTTTTCTCATGAGGCCCAGAGCTCCAATTACTATTGGTACAGTCTTAGTCTTCATTCCCTACATCCTGTTAATCTTGATCTCCAGGTCCTTGTATTTGGACAGTTATTATTATTATTATTTCTTTTTCACCGGCATTTGTTTCATAATCCCATTCCAAGTCATAACCTTTGACCTAGGGCAAGCAAAGGATGTTATTTTTTGTTTTTTGCACTTAATTAAACACAAGACACTTATTAACAAAAAAAAATTTTTCAAAGCATATGGGCTGTGCTTGGTGGAAGTATTTTTTTTTATTTCCTGAAGAAATTGAGCACCAGGGATGTTTTTGATTTGTTGTTTATGTCCTTTCTTTATCAGACCCAAAGCTTCAACCACAACAGGAACAATTTTTCTGTTTCTAGTGGCACATTCTTTTTCTATATCCATCTCCAGGTTTTTGTATTTACTTAGTTCTTCACAAACCTTTGCAGAGATGTTCTTGTTAAGTTGGTAAATAGCTTGTCGTGAGTCCCAATTTAAAAAAAAAAAAAAAAAAAAATATATATATATCAGCAAAAATAAAAAGAATTCAAATTATTTATAAGGCATTTGCACTTTCCTTTAAAACTCTTCTCTTTCTTTTGCTTTATTTCTCTAAACTTCTCTTTCTATACTTCTCTCAACTAATGAGAAAGCAACCCTCAAATTAAAAAAAAACAAAAAAAAAGAAAAAACTGAACCCAACCAAAAAGCATTGGAAATTTGTGGGATCAGGGCCTACTCTTTATTGAGAGCAATTACATTATCGATTTCAACTAATTAATTGCTGTAATCCTACAAAAGTTGGTTCACTGTGTTGTACAAGACAGTTTTTCTCACCCGAATCTATCTTACATAATTATAAGTCTAGCATTTGTCTTTGCTTTGAATATTGCTGCCACATGGGATCTGGTGCTCTATATATTTAGAGATTCTTGATAAAATCTAAAGACACTGCAATGTCATGGTCCTAACATGGCATCTCAGCCTCAGCAACATTCCCACTGTCATAATGTAGCTATCTCATGCCTTTTCTAGAAATACTTTCATGGTAATTGTTCTGATTTAATTTCCTTTATGGTATGTTAAGTTTTTCGTTTTAATTGGTATTTTTATCCCCTTACCACAGACAAATTGTACATATGGGAACAAGTTAGGACTTCATAGAGACTTTGAGGTATTATGGTGACTGTAGTAAGAATGTGTTGTTTTGGCGTAAGGAATACTGTGGTATGTTTGGACCAGTAATTGTAGCTAGTTAAGTTTAAGATAAGACAGATTGAAGACCAGCCTTCTTCCTACCCCTCCTTTTGGCCTTGTGCCACATTTTAGTTATTGAAAATAAATAATACTTTCCTCTGAATTTAAACGCAATACTGCAAGATCTCATCATTTTACAGTTAAAATGGCCAGATGTAAGCGTAAGCTCTATGCTGACAGTTTCATTTTTTGCACTTCTCGCTTGTGGAACTCTCTTCCAGCTCCTTGATTTCTAGTTAAGTTTGATCTTCAAAAATTTAAATGCAATGTTAATCATTATCTTCTGTCTTCCTAGTTTGTTTTTTTATTATTCTTGCTCCTTAATAATGTTTTTATTATATTCTTTTACACTCACTAACACCCTTTATGTCTTAGTGGCTTTATTGCCTTGCTAGGAGTGAGATGACTAAAGAAAAATCATACCTTTAGATTCAGGCTTAAACATTGAGCACAAATATTAAACAAACAATAGTCAATCTTACCAATCAAACTGTGAACATTTATTTTATTTTGTCTTTTTACTAATATATGAATAAATATTAGATGACCTATCCCATGATTCTTTTTATAGCGTCCTCTGTCAGGGTAAACAAAAAAATATTGTATTATTATTTTTTGTTCTGTTCATTGTTGATAAAATTTCGATATGAAACAAGTTATTTTTTTCTCTTACAGGATCGACGGTTAGAGGAATATCGACGCTTGTTACGGCGGTATAAGAAAATTGAAGAAATGGTTGTGCAAGCACAAGGTCGTAGAGGTAAGGAGAAAATTTTTACTGTAGTAGGGTTAGCTGCAGTTGTTTGCATATTTAAAGTAACTTGTGGAAACAGGGTGGATTTTGTTTTTCTTGAATTGCTGCCTTTAATTTGTCCAGTTATGAGTAGTACTTTTGAGAATCAATTGACTGGTTACATGGCAGAAGCTCATAGTGTAGGATTCCTTTCCAATCCGACCAGATGCAGAGTATGACTTAGGATGAAGACCAGCATTTGAGGTGTCTAAAGTTGTCTCATGTTCACTTACCCCAGGATCTTTTTCGCTGAACATTGTTGTAAACAATCCATTTCTCATCACCCATCACAATTTGCTTTAAAAAAAAAAGTGCATTGTCATTGCGTTTACTCAGCAAGTCACAGATGAAAAATGATCCAAAAGGTTCTTTTGACTCAGATCATGTGGTACTGAACCATCGTAGCAATTTGAGTACCAAAGCTTCATGGATGGCGGATTTAGATAAATTTAGTGTTTCTGCCAATTTTACATTGTGTAATGCTTGGGTTATTCTCAACAATAAATATATATATATATATATATATATATATATATATATATATATATATAAAATTATTTATTTAAAAGTTATATAACTTGTTTAACAAATAGCCCAATCATCAGATTCATAGTAGGAATAATTAACTACAAACATGCATACAACATAACACCCTTCATAATCCATAGCCCAAATTAGTAGTTTAAATACCTTACATAAAAGATAACCCTTTATGAAGTCGTTAAAAAACAAACGCTATGAAAGTTTTCCTTTTTTTTATATGCAAAATTCCCTTTCATAATAAAATAAAATAAAAGAAATAAATAAATCTCCATAGACAAGCAAACTAGACGAAGGTAAATACATCTTCCGTTTCATTTTAGACACCCCCACCTTTCCCCGACTTGACATCTTGAAAGTATCTCTATACCGCTACTTATTATTAACACCCTACACTCGCCTACCCAATTTAGACAATTTGCCCTAGCTGTTACCATGGGGATTTTGATTTCAATTTTTAAAACATGTAAATTTCAGATATACGTTATTCCAACAAAAATTTCGCTTGAAGATGGAACGGAGCCCATTTTTATTTTTTATTTTTAATTTAAACTCAATTTAATTTAAAGGATTATATTGAAGTTTTCGACTCTTGTTTTGAAACATGAGAACTCTTATGTAGCGATTTGGAATCATATTTTTAAATAAATAATTATATTTATGCTCTACTTTTGTATCGAGCACTATTTTTTAAAAATAATAACTAAAATACTAAGGGACTTTGGATTATTTACCTAACCAGTTCCTTCCTATTTTCTATATATTTTCACACATATATATATATATATATATATATATATATATATATATATATATATATATACTGGTCTTTATGATTATCTATTTTTACTATGTACCATTATTTTTATTTTTACCTTACTTTTGGTTTTTATATAATCAATATTATCTTTATTATTATTATTATATATTTTACTTTTATCATATTTTGTCACTACAAATTTTTATTAATTTATCACAATTTTTAAGCAAAAAGAGTTCACCTCCATTTTTACCTTAAACCTATTTTAATAACAGTCTGTTTTTAACAAAAATTACAAGATTAAAATTATAATTACAATAACTAATCATTATTACTTTCAATATTAAATGTAAATTTGAGTCTAAATTCAAGATTAGATTATAGTGCAAGTAAATATTTAATTACAGTAAAAATTCATCCAAACACCATAAAATGACAGAAGAAATATTAACCAAAATGGTATAAATTCAAATGATTTGATGATTGCATTGAGCATGAGCTTTCAAGTTGTAACTGTTGAATTTTTAATTTATGTTATGTATGCATGCATGTACATAATATATATATATATATATATATATATATATATATTATTTAAAGGATATTACATTAAAAAACATGTCAAAATTTATTCAATTCAATCCTTTTTCATTTAAAAATGCATATCAATGCATCTCATCAGTTGATTGTAAATTACTGACAAGTGAAAGAGTTATTTAGATTTAAAAACAAAATACAACCTCTTTTTATGAAAAAAAAAAGAAAAGGGGTTGACCTCTTTTAAATTAAATGTTACAAACATTGAAATTGTATTCATTTTCATCTTACCTGAATATATATATATATATATATAAGTTGAAAAAAAATATATTTTGTATTTTGATTGGTCATTTCAGCTCATGTAATCCAATATTTACGAGGGTGGTTAATCAATTTGAACCTTTTAAATTTTTTTTATTCTACATTCAATATTCAACATCATCATATTAAGATTAAGAAGTGTTTTTCCAAAAAAACGACTATTTTTTGTAGTGATTTTATAACATATTTATGTTATAATTTTTAAGACCTGATAACATAGAACAGGAATATTGATTTAAATAAACATGATTTTATTTTTTCTTTTATTTATTTTAATTGGATTTTTTTTTTCTTAATTTTATGTAATCAGTAATTTTGCATGTTCCAGTACTATCTCTTATCAATCCAAATGAAAAAAAAGGAAACGATAAAATTTGAATGATGATGTTTCAAAAAAGGCAGCCTAGGTCCAGATATTTAAAAAAAAAAAAAATTAACATAATATTATATTTATTTAAATCAATAATATATATATATATATGTATATAAATAAAATTTTAAGAGTGTTCCAATACTATCTTTTATCAAAGAAAATGAGTTAAAAGTTGCAACAATGATTGGTCCCTGAAAAAAATTGAAAAAATTGGCTCTGTACTAAGTTGATATTTAAAAAAAAAATTAACATAATTTTATATTTATTTAAATCTATAAAGAGGATATCTATCTATATATATATATATATATATATATATATATATATATATATCCATTAAATCCAAAATGTAAAATGAGAATGAATAGAATCCAATTCTGACGTTCATAACATTTCTATTTAAAAAGAGGGCAGAAGTAAAAATTTAGATGCAATATTTTTTATTTCAGGATTATACATCAAAAACATGTAAAAAAAAAAAAAAATTTACACAAATGTAATCATGTTTCAATGGTTGACCATTAAAATTAATGATTTTATTAAATTTATATATAAATATATAAAAAAATATAATATATTTATTTATTACATGATTTCAAATATTCCTATTAATTAAAATTTAATGAAAAACTTTTATAAAATAAGGCTGAAGAATATTTAAAGAGCTTTTTTAACAGCAATCTTTTTAAATAATTATATTGATATTTATATCAAATTCTTTGAAAAGGCCTATTTTATGTTTCTGAATTTTAAATCATATTTTTAATTAAATAATTATATTTATGCTGTTTACTTCATATCGGAAAAATTTTTAAAAAAATAATAAAGTAAAATAAAACTGGGACTTTGGATTATTTTTTTTATTTCAGTTCCTTCCTATTTTCTTTATATTTTCACACATATATATATATATATATATATATATATATATATATATATATATATAATTTTATCATTTTTGCAGCTCTTGAAGATTTTCATAATTTTGATGATGATGTTCAGTTCAATTTCATCTTCACATCTCCTTCCACAGGCAATTAATTGGATATTGATGATGGGTTAAAGGTAAGTAATATGTTCCTTGTAATTATCTCAACCTGTATATTTGCGATTCTGATCTATAAATCCATAGGCTTAGAGCCATATCACAACAGTTCTTGTATGATAACTGAAGTTAAGCATTGTTGACCCTGGTTTGTACCTGGATGGGTGACCACTTGAATGTGCATTTGGTGTTTTTAAAAATATATGTTCCCTATGGTTGTAGAGAAGAGAAATTAATAATTATTTGATCATATTTAGAAAAGAGATTTGTCACCAATTTTAGAATTTCCATATCAGTTTTGTACAATTGCACAAAAAGCAGAAAAAATTCTTTTTTGAGATTGATTGATTACAATTTTACTGAAAAAATAAAACCCTTTGCAAGTTATTTTAATCCTAAAAAATATTTTTAGAAAAAATTTTTTTTTTTGAGATAATAATGGTTAGTGATAAAAGTTGTACTAATTAACCCATTAAAGGGAAGAAATGGCAGATTCATACCTAATCATAATTTGACTAAAAAAAAACAAACAATTTATAAATGGATATTTTTGAAGGGTTTTTTTTATATTAGAATCAATATATAAATTGATCCCTCACTTTGTGGCCACGATAGATTCTATATATTTATATTCCAGACAATGTAAATAATTTTAAAAGACATGCCTGTATTTGATTGATTAATTCATTTTCTACGGCTTATCAACTCTTCGCAGGTTATTTAAAGCCAGGAAATATTTTTAGATTGTCATATTTTTTTTAGATAATAATGGTTTAGTGATACAAGTCTTACTAATTAACCCATGAGAAGAGGTGGATTCTAATCAGAATTTGGTCAACAAGAAATTATGTGGTTATAAAGTGGGGGATGAATTCTATATCACAATCTATATATAAGCTCACTTTGTGACCACCTTAGTTTCTATACATTTATATTCCAGAGAATGTAAATAAATCTAAAAGACGTGACTGTGTACCAAATCAGTATTTGATAAACAAACAAGAAATTATAATGTGGATATAAAGTGAAGGATCAATTCTATATTACAATCAATATATAAATTGATCCCTCACTTTTCGGTCACATCAGTTTCTATACATTTATATACCAAAAAATATAAATAAATCTAAGACATGCCTGTGTTGCTAATCAGAATTTGATTGATTTAGTGATTCATTTTCTATAGCTTATCAACCCTTTGCAGGTTATTTAAAGCCAGAAATTTTTTTTTTAGATTGTAAGACTTTTTTTTCTGAGATAATAATGGTTTAGTGATACAAGTCTTATTAATTTACCCATAGCTGAGGGGAGAATAGGTGGACTCATACCTTTCCCAAGGTTATTTGTGTGTAAATGAATATAATCAACCCAACAGCAATTGAAACATGGATCTCCGACTTCCAATTCCAAACCATTAACCATTACACCAGCTACATATCTAAGCTTACAGCACCTGGTATTCCCAAGCAGTAACCCATCTACGTACTGACCAGGCTTGACATTGCTTAACTGGTGATTTTTATGGAAACCAGAAACAAGGAAGAGAGATGAATAGACAGACATACTGTATTTGATGCTATAGAAGACTCTCTTTCTATTTTTAGTATTTTAGAATTTCATGAATTTAGAATAACTTGTTTTCACCTGACCCAAACACGGAAGAGAGATGAAATGCAATGTATTTGTCAACAATTTTTTCCTGAATATTCCCTGCTGAAATGGAAGTGGGTGGTTTATATGCTGCATTTTTAAAATATATTATGTTAAAAAATTTTTTAATTTACTGTAGCAAATATATAAAGAATGGATTTATTTTTGGTCTGACATTTTTATTAATTCAAACATTATTATAGTGGTTACTCGTATTTGAAATAGATGCCCCAAATAGCAAACATATAAAATTACCACACAATTATTATATTAAGATTCTATTTGTTTCTTAGTACATTTGTTAAGCACTACTAATATACCATAATAGACTATTCCATTTTAATCATGAGGAAAGACAGAAAAGATATATCATTGATGCTACACTATTTACATTATTCGGACTATTGTCCTCAAGTTTGTCACCATATTTACTACAACGTTTTGGCCGTTGTACACTCCGGCCTTCTTCAGGGGGTTGGAATGTCGAACTAAACCCTTTATTTCGCTCATTGAGGTAGACTGTTCTCGTTCCACATGCCATGTTTAATGGATGTCAGTTGTCAATTATCTCCTGTTAATTCCCCTCTCCAAGTTCTCTACTGCCTTAACCGGGTAGTTAGATCCAGTGACAGAACCTAAAGAGTGTGAGTTCAATACCCGGTTAAGGTAGTGGAGAACTTGGAGAGGGGAATTAACAGGAGATAATTGACAGCCAAAACGTTGTAATAAATATGGCGACAAGGACAATAGTCCGAATAATGTAAATAGTGTACACAATACCTCATCTGAGAAATATAGACAAATCAGTGATGGTGTTTGGTTTCAGTTCAAAAAAGAGATATGATAGAGCAGATGATAATGCTCTTATGCGTTTAATATCTGTTTCAGTGAAACAGTAAATGCTTCCAATTTTGAAACATTTTATTTTTATCCCCTTACCTCTTTAAATAATGACCTGCATTCATATTTATTTTGTTAACCAGACAAAATTAGTCACAATTCTCTCCTTTTGCTACTCTAGGTGCATTCTGTCGCCTTGAGATGGTTGCTATAAATAAACATTTGTCAACTGTTATTTCCAATATTTTAAGCTGGAAATCACCTACTACTGATTTGGAACAAGGCTAAACTCCCGTTTTCCAACTCATTTTGAATTCTTCTTGACTCTACATGAAATGTAGCATTGATTAAACCATGTTAATTTTTTTTGTTATTGTTTCAATTTTTTTTGTTTTCAAAATCAAAACCTGCATGCAAAATGTAATGCATTACATAAAATATTAGTCATTCATTTTTTTATTAGTATACAAAAAATAAAATCTATGCACACAATACAAAGAAAGTTGTAACGATTTTAAAACAGTAGGTGTTCATGTTTTTGCCTCCTCAAAAATAAAAATAAAAAATGCAGTGGCAGGGGAGATAACTCTATTAAGAAATTAGCATGGTGAAGGTTAATGTTGTTAACTTCACGTATTGAACGATGTGGTAGGGCAATTTCCATGGAAATTTTCTACTTGCAAGAAGGTTATTAAACCATTAATTTCAGAATTATGATTCATAAAGAAATTTAATTAGTAAAACCATGAAATTTTAATGAGTATGTTTAGTTATCATCATCATCATCATCATCATCATCTAAGAGATGAAAATATGTGGTTGCCTCTGTTTTTTTTTGTTTTTAACTGTTAGAAGAATGAACACATTTCTCTTTCTTGTTCAAGGTTTTCTAATCTGTGATAAAGGAACAGTCTTTGTTTGGTAATTACGAATAAAGGGCATAAGAATCTATAAATGTATTTATCATTAACAAGATGTTGATTGGTTGATTTTGTTTAGCAGCATATCAACCTCTATGGGTTATGTAATGCTGTAAATATTTTGAACACAATTTTATGGCTTCAACTAAATAAATTTTGAATGTAATTGTATGCCTTCAGCTACGTATAAAATATTGTCATATAGGAATAGTGTTGCTGCCGATACTGGAGTTTGAACACAGATCACCAGAGCGCAAACACAGGCAATCCTATTTTGAATAAGTAGATCACATGATGGTAAAGAAAATGTATATATGGGAATTAGTGTGATATCTATATGGATCACTATTCGGTGGTTACTATTCAAGCGAGTATTATCAAGCAAGTACTATTAGTGCGAGTGTTATTCGAAGGTGTCTGACACCAGTATTGTTCAACGGCGTTACTATAGTTGTATCTGCGATTATAAAGTCTCTACTACAATGAGCATTATAAAAATGACAACGAGCATTCCTTGACATTACAAAACGAGTGTTCATTGACATCATAAAAATTATATTGTTGGTAATTCTTCTATAAAATTGTATTGTTAATAATTTGACTATAAAATTCTTGGTAATTTTACTATAAAATTATATTGTTGGTAATATTTTTATATAAAAATGTATTGCCATATTTATAATTTATTTATTATAAACATGTATTTTTATACTTTCATAATGTTTTGTTTTTGTTTGGGGGTTTGCTATTTGCCGATAGCTGGGACCCTAACAGGTGCTGCCACCCCAGGTCAGGGTGAACCTGGGAACAACAGCAATTTAGAGATGCTTCCACGCTCCTCAAAATCTCCTGATTAGAGGCCTTGCTGCCAGATGTAGTTTATCATCATACTCAGGACTGTTGATAACAAGAAATATTTGTATTTACTTTTTTTAAACATAGAATGTATTTTTCTGTATTGCAGATTGATGAATTCAGAGATAAGTATCAGTCAGGACCAAGTGCTACTAGTACACCGAGTAAGTACAATGAAGATGTTTTTTTTTTTTTTTTTTTTGGTTAGAAGTTATTTTACCAGTCCAGGTAAAATAGACAAACATGCATTTCAGCTTATTTTATCGGCCTCGGTATTTTGCCAGAAAATATGTTTGTTATTATGAATATATTAATTTTAAAAATAACAACGCACAGATATAACACAGAAGTTTATTTATTTTCACCATCAATTATTAAGACAATTTAAAATCTTTTCCAACATCAATTCGCTTAATACAAAACGGACACAAAATCAGGGACCTATCTAGCATTATTCTTATGTTGTAAAGTGAACCCCCATTTTAAAAACATGCCGCTCAATCTCGTATCCCAACTACTCTTACTATTTATTCTGATCTTAACAGAATTATCTTAATACAAAACGGACACAAAATCAGGCACCAGTTTGGCATTATTCTTATGTTGTAAAGTAAACCTTCACTTTAGAAACATTTTGTTCAACTTCGAATGCTATCTAATTTTACCATTTATTTCTTAACAGAATTCTTTTAATGCAAAACGGACACGAAATCGGGGACCAGTTTGGCAATATTCTTATGTTGTAAAGTGAACCCCCATTTTAGAAACATGCTGCTCAACCTCATATTCCAACTACTCTTACTATTTATTCTGATCTTAACAGAATTATCTTAATACAAAGCGGACACAAAATCAGAGACCAGTTTGTCATTATTTTTTATCTTGTAAAGTGAATTTTTTTAACATTTCATTCAACCTAATATGCCATCTACTGTTACCATTTATTCTGAACTTAACAGAATTCTCTTCATCCAACAATGAACACAAAATCAGGGACCAGTTTTAAAATCATTTTGCATGTTAAATTGAATAGTGGTTTTTTGATATCCAGGCATATTTTTCAGGGTTCAGTTTGGCATTGTAAAAAAATATGTAAATTGAACCCCAATTGAAAATCATTTTACTTGAGCCCCCTTTCAATCTTAGGTTTTCCAAAATAAATTAATGTCATATTAATATTGCAAAGTAAACTTGAAAAATGCATTTTGAAACAAAAGTCTTTTACTTCAGGTAACGGAATCTTAACCGTTTTCATTGATTTGCCATCTCCAGATATTGTTCTTTTAAATTTCTATTTATTACAGTTTTGACAGAATTCTTTTAATAGAAAACATGTACAGCATTCATTGTTTAGTTTGACATTAGAGTCATGTCGTAAAGTGAATCCCCACTTTAGAAGCATTCTAGTTTGGACCCTAAAGCAAAAAAATTTTTTTTTTAAAAAAAAGAAATGGCCAATCCAAAAAAAAAGTAACCAAGCTACATAAGAAAAGGAATTTTATTTTATAGGTCCTGGTAAAATAGACGTTAGCTTTTTAATTATTTTACCAGTCTCGGTAAAATAGACATCTGAGCTATGAAGTCAGGTAATGTTAAAAATAAGAGATTTAAGACAGAAGTTTATTTATTTTCATCATCAATTCTTAAGACATATAACAGGGTAGGTTAGGGTTAGGTTTGATGCAGTAGTAATCCTGACTTGATATTATTTGAATGTTGTTAAAGTAATTACCCTGTTGCTATATGTATTTGTAGTGTAGGAGGAATATTTTAATCTTTTTTTATCTTAAAAAATGAAATGAATTAAAATGTACAACAATAATATAAACAATAAAAACTTGAGACACATGTTGGCATAAATAGCAAGAATTTGTAATTTCTTTTTGTGATGGGAATTACAGAATATTGGCATGGTGTGTTTAAAACTGTTCTCAGTGTCTTTTGTTTAAAAGTCAGTGCTTACTTGATTTGGTTCTGGGAATTTTGTTTGTGAGGATGGTGTTTGACGTCGTCTCTTTTCACTCTTCCTAGAGTGCTGGCCTATGTGATTTCTACTGACTACTACTGCTACTTGTATACTGGTCCCTCCACATGATGGAAAGGTCGTTTTTATAATCACAAGGGTTAGGATGATAAAATATCGTTCTTTTCTGTTATCACTGATGACAAGGTTATTTTTAGAATGATGGAATATCTTCTTTATAGGCCATAACAGACACAAGTTAAAATTTTTTCCACCATCAATTGTTAAAATATAAGTAAAAATCATTTATTCATCATCAATTATTGTTATATGGGAATAAAGTGTTGCTGCCGACACTAGAGTTTGAACATAGTTCACCAGTGAGCAAACACAGGTGATCCCATTATTGAATTAAGTGGATCACATAACCACATTTTTCTCTTCTTTCACTTATATTCATATTGAGTTATACTTATTATAAAACCCAGAGTAGTTTTCACAGTGGAGGCTTGTATTTCAACTAAGTCGTCCTAAATTAGGTTCGACGTACAAAACATTAGGAACTTGAAATAAGAGTTAATGATGCAGCAATCTAGTTGTGGTGGTTGATACTTCAATGTCTGATATCGACTGACTCGCTCAACACCACTGAGCCCAACTGGCCACTGCTACTACTACTTATTATCTGTGGGAGAGTCTATTACAATAGAATAGGTATGTTCCGGTATAACAATTTCTTTTCTTTTTGTTATTTTCTTACTTTCTCTTTCAAATTCTGATATTTAAATCCTTTCTCTATTTCTTCACATTCTACAGCCTCTGGTAATGGAACCCAGAAAAACCACAAAATATCCACTCCAGAAAAACCTCTGGCCAGTCCAATATCTTTATCCAAAAAAAATTTATTGTCAGAGAAAGGGACTTTGGTATATCAAAGGCTGTTAAATAAATGATTCTGCAGACAAAGTAAGTCTTTTTCTATTTTGATTAATTTTGCAACCCTTTTTTAAGTTATTTGTATTTTTTTATGAACAAAAAATACTTCTTTCAAATCATTTTCTTAAATGTCCCAATTACCACAAGTATTGGTTTCCAATTTTAATTGTTCTTCTTTATTTTATGCTAGAATTTTTTTTTAAAATCCTCATGGTATTTAGTATTGTTTCAAAATTATATTCAGATTTCTTTTTAAAATTCAAATTCACAAAACCTGGAAATGAAATTTGAATAAGCTGATTTGTTTGGAAAAATACTTTGACAAAAACCTCACTCCGTGGTTTAATAATTCCTTAAATTTAATTTTATAGGACTTCATGATAAATAATATTTTTAAATTCTTAAGACTTTTTTACTCTTGAGCATGCAACATACAACTGGTCATGTGTAAATATTTCTTGTTGAAATTCCAATTTTGTGGGTAGGGACCTGTCTGTGGAGAATTTTATAGTTATGTGGTGTGGGAGCATAAGACCAATTACTCCTTATGTCTTGGAGAGGGCCCAAATTCTGCAGTGGAGTTAGTAAAAGGTTAAATAAATAGTAAAATACAGATTAGTAGTTTTTATTTACTGGATGTTGGAATTAATTGAAGAAGGGAGGAGAATTGACCAGTTGAAATGTTAAGATAAAAGCAACATTGATGAGGATGTTAGTTTTACATCTTACTCTTTATCGATATCTCCAGCCTTTTTTTTTATTTTTTTTCTAAAACTAATATAAATAAAACAATATAAAAAAAACAACAAATCAGATACAAATAAAAATAATGAAATATTTAAAAAAATAACATAATGATATAATAAAATAATAAATAAAATTTAAAAAATATAAATAAAACAATTAAAAACAACAAAGATCATGATATTGTTGTTCTTTCTTAATCTTTATCTATGTCACCAGCCATTTTCAATTTTTCTAAAAGTGATAATAAATGACAATAAAATAATAAAAATCAATAAATTATAATGATAAAATAATTAAGAAAAAATAATAATAATCATAAAATAAATAAAACATAAAAATATAAAAAAAGCAATAAAAACAACAAAGATTAGGATACTGTTCTTGTTTCTTACACTTTATTTATATCTGCAGCCATTTTTATTCTTTTTCTAAATCCATAATAAATAAAAAGAATAATAAATAAAATATAATAATATAATAATAAATAACAAAATAAAACTTTAATAATAATGTAATAATAAAATATAATAAAATAATAAAATAAAGTTAATAATAATGTAATAATAAAATATAATAGAATAACAAAATGAAAAAACTTAATAATAATGTAATATTAATAAAATGTACTAATAAAATAACAAAAATAACAGTTAATAATAATGCCATAATAATAATAATAAAAATATATAAACATAACAAAATAATATATAATAATAAAATATAATATTATAATAATAATAAAATATATAAAATAAAACAATAAAAACAACTAAAATAAGGATATTGTTTTGTTTCTTACCCTGTATCTATAACTCCAGATTTTTTTTAATTCTCTTCCTAAAAAAAAACAATATAAATAAAACAATTAATAATAATAAATAATTAAAATGCAATAAATATATAAATAAAACAATTAATAAAACCAGAGATGAAGATGTTGTTCTGTTATTTTTTTTTTAATTCTCTTTCTAAAAACCAGCCACTTCTATTATTTCAGCAATTCCTTTGGAGTATCCAGGTAAACTTATGATTTATTTTTAGGGTTGAAATTTATGCAGGCTTTTGTGTTTGCCTTCATTGTGATTTTAGTGTGCGTATTTCCTTCCTTTTGTTTGAATTTCCCTTGATCCGCAAGAGGAAAACCCCTCTTCAAAAAAATATAATTTTACCCTTCATGTTGTACAAACTATTGTGTGCATCTAGACATTAGTGTGTTGTTACCTTATAGTTTCTTTTATTTTATTTTCATCTATTGTTAAGTGTCTGTGATTCTGAACAACCCATATATATATATATATATATATATATAAGAATATATATATATATATTGTTTTAATGCTGCTGTGTTGGATAAAGGCTTCTTTTAATGGAATTAAGAAAATTAATTTCTTATTTTTTAAATAACTTTTTTTTTTGTAAATTATGCACAGAAAATATAAGATACTAGACGTTTGTTGAAATCCTCGGAGTATTTAGTATTGTTGAGATTTACAAATTCTACGTTTCGTTCAATTCCGCAAAGCAATCAATGAAATTTGAATAAGCTGATTTGTTTGCAAAAATATGTTGACCAAAAACCTACTTCACAGTTTAATAATTTTTTTTAATTCAATTTAGTTTTATAGGACTTCATGGTTAGAAATATTTCTTTTTTTCCTTTTTGACAGAGAAGAATAAATTCTTAAGATTTCTTACTCTTGAGCATGCAACATAGAACTGGCCATACATAAATATTTCTTTCTGGAGCTAAAATTCCAACTTTTTGAAGCATTTGGCTTTATGAAAGAAAATATATACAAAAACAATATTGCATTTTTATTAATTAAGTATTTATTTTAATCATTAAATTGTTTTAAAATAGTGGGAGTATTTTATATATCAAATAATAAAACTTTTAATTTTTCCAAAAAATTAATGTAAATTTATTCTACTAAGCTGCATACCCTAGTAAAATCAACTATACTTTGTACTCCTTTACCTGTTCCTAAGCATGATTGTCAATATAGACCAGCATCAGGATATGCTCTACTTCCATTTATTTGTCACTTGATCTTCAACATTCACTCTTTTACTTTCACGTTATTCTTCTATGAAAGTGGATGCTGCTTGGAAAAATGAACTTGAAAAATGAACCAACTGCTGAACATTAAGCAGAAACACTTGAGATCATGATAAAATAACCTTTTCCCTTTCCATGTCAATGTCCATAGTATCACATAAAGCCCAAGAGCTACTCAAGGTAGATTGCTACTGAATGAGATGTGTGGTAAGAATGTAAGAGGCAGAAGTAGAAAGTGAAGATTGTGGGGATAGATATTGATTGACCCTTGACTTGAAAAGTTTAAGATTGAAGTGTTCAAGGAAGCATCCACATAGGAGTCTGTTCCACCAAGTAGCAGTTCTTTGGAAGGAGCTATCTCAGTATAACTCCCTTTTTACCAATGGAATACAGAAGGAATAAGGGTGATTGAACCCTGTGGACATATCAAAGAGAGCCTTCGCTGTAATGACCTGAGCTGGTGGCACTAAACAATGGAGCTAATCTCAACATTTGCCATGGAAGTAGTGATAGAGTAATGTTAGGCTTGCAGTATCTGTTGAAAAAAGTGTAGAAAATAATTTATCTACAAGGCTGCATAATCAATTCGTGAAAGCTGGTAATTGAGGATTGGTTACTTCTTGAGTCATTCTTTTGAACAGGAGTAGAGGTTGAACCCTTGTTTCCTGTTTAGGATTGGGTTTCTGATTCCTTCTAAAGTCTACTTCAACTCTGTACTTCAAACGTCTTTGCCTGAACTTTGAAATTTTATTTACTATCTATTTATTTTTCCTCAATAGGAGTAGATAGATTTGCCTATTGTCCAGTTCACACTCCTCCTCAGTCTTTTGAACAGGAGTAGTAGTTTATCCCTTATTTCCTGTTTAGGATTGGTTTTCTGGTTCCTTTTAAAGTCTTTTCTTTTTTTTTTCATTCCCAGTAGCCCTTTCAGTCTTAGTGGCATTATCACCTTGATTGGGGTGAATTGATTAAAAAAATAAATAAATAAAAACAAGATATTACAGCAATACTCCATATTTAGTCTGATATGACTCTTGTGAAGATATAGCATATCAGGGGGAACCAGGTACTTTCTTCACTGGTCAAGGCGCCAACCATTTTTCCCAGAATCTTTAGCAATAGATTATGTATATGTTCCACGTGAGGTTCAGGGTGGACAATAGATGTTCAATGCAAGGAGTCTCACTGAGAGTTCCATATCATGTTGAAACACTGGTTCCCATACAATAACAGATATTAAGCAACATCAAGCTTGGTCAGTACCTAAATGGGTGACTGCTTGGGAACACCGGGTGTTGTAAGCTTGGATGTGTGGGTGGTGTAATGGATAATGGCTTGGAATTGGAAATCACAGAGTTCCAATTTCATTCAGGTTCAGTATATTCACTTAAATACAATTACCTTTGGGAAAGGTTTGAATCGACCTATTCTCCCCTAGCTATGGGTTAATTAGTAGAACTTGTATCAGTAAATAATTATTATCACAAAAAAATTTTGACACGCTACAAATATTTTCTGGCTTTAAATAACCTGCAAAAGTTAATAAACCATAAAAAAACAAAAAACAAATCGATCACCGAGAGTGCAATCATTACGACTGGAGAAAATTCAGGGCCTGCTCAGTGCTTCCAACACATTATGATCTTGATTTTGGAAGTAGAGAAAGTTAGAAGCCAGTTTTTACTGCCATTGTTGTGTTAGAACTAGTTTGGCTCAGTGGCAGGAAAAACTGGCTTAAATGTGTTTCTCAATGGATGCTTTTCTCTTGATATCTGGTGATAAACTAATTGAAGCTTAGTATGTACACACGGTCTCTTAGTCAAATTTGTAATTATGTAACTATTTGAATGTTGATTTTGATTGTTGATTTTTAAATTCCTTAAAGAAACTTCCTCTACATAATTTAATAGTATTTCTTTCGCTGTCCAAAGTTTAAAAGCCAGTTTTGTACTTGTAGTGTTTACTTCATCGAATATATAAAGCTCAAAGTTTATCTGCTTGAGACCCTGAAAATTAATTAAATATATAAAATCTGTTATCTGTCTGTGTGTGCGCGTGTGTAAATATGTAAAACTGTGACAGTAACTACATGTGGTTTTATCATTATATCCACCAGCATGTGTCTTACATCTTGCCCAACTTAGCTGTTCTTGCTTTAGGGAGATAACCAATTTGCATATTATGTAAAACTATGATATCAAATAAATGCAGTTTTATTATTTATATCCACCAGCATGCTTAACTTAGCAGTTGTTGCTTAGTAGAAATTTGAGAGGTTTGTCAACTGGCATGTTCATATATAAGGATTTAATGTCTAAAATAGCCTTGACTTTATCATATTGTTGATGAGATTTCCAGAAAGAAAAGAGATATTATTGATGAGATTTCCAGAAAGAAAAGAGATATTATTGATGAGATTTCCAGAAAGAAAAGAGATATTATTGATGAGATTTCCAGAAAGAAAAGAGATATTATTGATGAGATTTTAGAAAGAAAAAGAGATATTATTGATGAGATTTCAGAAAGAAAAGAGATATTATTGATGAGATTTCCAGAAAGAAAAGAGATATTATTGATGAGATTTCCAGAAAGAAAAGAGATATTATTGATGAGATTTCCAGAAAGAAAAGAGATATTATTGATGAGATTTCCAGAAAGAAAAGAGATATTATTGATGAGATTTCCAAAAAAAAAAAAAGATATTGCTGATGAGATTTCCCCCCCCCAAAAAGAGATATTGCTGATGAGATTCCCCCAAAAAAAAAAAGAGATATTGCTGATGAGATTTCCAGAAAAAAAAAGATGCACAATAGTCATGGCTAGCTTAGATAATAAAAAAAATGTTCAGCTTTAAAAAAATTAAATTTTTAAAAATAACTTTTTTGCTCTTCATTTTCGATATAGATTTTGTGATCTTTCACAATTACAAATTCCATGACTCCTTAGGGTCACCACATCTACTGCAGCCATAGCGACAGGGGGGTTTCATGGGCAAGATAGTCCAACCCTCTCCAGACTGATTTGAATTAAGTTTTCCTTCTCCTATATTGGTTACCAAAGCTCAATCTGCCCTGCTATTTAGACATAGCTGGGAGAAAGAGATGGATTCATACCTTTCCTGAGGTTATTATCATGTGTAGGAGTGTGGTGAGCTTGAATGGAATTTAAACTCTGCTCACCGATTCCTCAATCTGAGCTGCTATCCATTATTCTATTGTGCCGCCTAAATTATTTTGTTGATGGCGTTTATAATTAAATTGTCTAGTTATTCAACTAAAGCTAATTTCTGAAACAGGTAATGACCTTAGCATTTAGATCACAGCTTGGAGAAGTAAACAACATTGGCATTTTTAATAGTATATTTTGAAAAATATAACAAATAATATAAAATAAATGACTACCAAAATGATTAAACCTTGAATTAATTAAGACTACTGTATATAATCATGTATCAAGTGACTTTTAAGACCTGATTTTGAAGCTAATTTTAGGGGGGGGTCTCATCATACATGAGATATAAAATTAGCATATGTACTGCTAGTCCTGGCTACACCGTTGATCAAACTATATATCCATTTACTGAAGTCAAATTAGCTTTAAAATTAAGTCTTCTAAAGTCACATGATACTCAAGTATATAGTGTAATTAAGTCACTAATACTATTTTATATTTTATGCAAATCTCTCAGCCAAAGTGTAGGTTGCAGTGTAGAAAAAGAAAAAGACTTTGCCCAGGTGATGCTGTGTACCACTGCTAGTTGTATATATATATATATATATCCCTGTGCTATATTTGGTCTTGTTGGTTTTAAGCATGTGTGTCAGATCTGCTCTCCACATCTGTTGCAACT
>CAHIKZ030004024.1:0-47001 GCA_903632075.3 Acanthosepion pharaonis
TTTAGGTCTATTCAAATACTGGCCGGAAATCTTCGGGGCTCAGGATCTCAACGGATACTTTAGACTACCAGAGCCCATTTCGGACGTAATCCAGTCTGTGACAGTCCCACTAACGTCCGTAAGGAAAGTAAGATTTACCGCCCTATATAACGAGGAGTGGAGCAAAACTGGGGCCTTCCCTGAAATATTTTTGGCGATGCTGATGCTTTTCTTGAGAAGGCTTCTTCGAGGTAGGAGGCGACGCAACCTTTCCCCCGTTTCTTAACCACCTTCTTTCATACATGGGTCTTTTTCTGGAGCTTTATTCGTCTGCTTCGACCCCACAACTTTCTTCGGAGATGCTGGTTTCAACTGTGGCACCGGATTCCGTCCGGACACATCTTGGACAAGTGTCCTGTTTCGCCACAAATCCAGCAGTGGAGCCTCCTTTCTTCCACAATTACAGAGATCTGTCTCTCACGTCAAAACAGTGTTGTGTATGTTTAAAAACTTCTTGTGGGTCAATATAAAAAAAAACAAACTATAAATCCAGTTTCATATATTTGTGTCTTTTTAAAACGTCTTTTTGAAACAAGACTATTGTGCGTTCTTAGTCTTTCTGTACGTCTACGAAGGAAGGACAAGCGAAATACAATAATCACCTCTACCAAGGCTCAGGAAATGAACTGTAAGTAACCTTTATGTTTCCTATTAATATACATGCTAAGTTCATTGTCATGCAATTCTGAATGCGAAAATTCTTCTGAATTATTTTAATAGTGTTATAAATGTGCGTATAGTAACAAGAGAGAACAAACCGAACAACAAGTACAAGATAAAATTCTTTTGTACGGCCGGGGTAGACGACAAATAGAGAATATCTCTTCGTGGGAGTGGGGAGCGATCTGGAGGACGGGGAGAGTCAGTAAGACCTCGAAATTATGAAAGTGTCGAGTCAGCTGATCGAGGTCACTGGTGGTGACGTTGACATCTTGCCCGCTCTCCGCATCTGCTTTCAGTGCAATGAGCGGTGTCATTAAAAGTAGACGGTGTTGATTATTACTCAGAATTTTTTTTTACCATGCTTTTTCTTTAGTGGCAACGTTCGTGACTGGATCCTTTTATACAGAGTATTCTTAAAATCTGGACACAGGAAATCTCATTAACTATTTTTTTTTTTTAACCTTAAACATGATTTTCTCCAAATGAGAAAGAACGGAGTTTTTTGGGGGGGTATGGTAAAGGGGTTGAACTCAATGAAAATCACAGATACAACACACTTGATTTGAACGCATAAAGAGTGAACGTGTTGAAATTAACGGCAATGTGGAGTTATTGCATCGAATTCACGTGAATCTTGCAAAGCGCATTGGTTTTTGCATAGCGAATGATGGAAATCATATTAAAGACGTTATTTGTTAATATTCTAATTCAATAAAATGTTGAAAATTTAATTTTTTGAAAATATGCATTTTTGCCTGTATATCTAGACTTTAAGAACATCTTTTATTTTATTATCATTTTTAAAAATTTTTTTTAATTAGATTTGTTTTGTGAGCCGGGTGTGAAGCTTAAAGGCCCTGCGCAGAGGGCAACTTATTTATTTTTGCTTTCTTAGCGTTCACATACGGCCGACATCTTTTTTGATGTCGGCTGAATCAGAAAGAGATCTAATTTGAATTGGAGTATAACAATAAGATTTTCTTTCATATAACTTTTTACTAGTTTTTATTGCTTTTTGTCGCAACTCTAAACCTTTTGACTTTCATTCTACGATACTAAGCAGTACAGATAGAAAATAAAGAATAAACAGCATATTGTTCTACGGCTCCACCACAAATTCCTACAAAACCAAAACATTAACCTAAAAACTCGATTCATGTCCTTAAATAGCCTCGTCAGATCTAGGCCTTTATATGATGTCATCCATAAAGCCAAACCTGTTCAGAAACATCTAAACTGACAGTAGTATACAACCGCTTTCTCATATGAATGGTTATAATATCTTCTAGCGAATGAAGCATGTAGGTTTTATCAAAGCCCATCCTTTTTCGGGCCATGTGGACTGGCGCTATATAATCCCAAAAAATCGTATCAAAAAACAGAAATCATATTATTTACATTGTTCGGATTGTTGTTCTCATCTTTTATTGTCATGTTCACGACGTTTCGACCGTTGTAGGCTCCGGCCTTCTTCATGTGATTGGAATTTCGAACTGAACCCTTTATTTCGTTCACCAGAGTAGATTACTCTAGTTCCACGTCCCATGCTTCTTCTGGATGTCTCGGTTATCTCCCTTTAACTCTCCAAGTTTTTTTGTTCACCGCTGCCGTATTGAACTCACAGCTCTTTAGATCAAGTCATTGGATCCAACCAACGCTTTTGTCCACTGAGCCATGTGTCCTTGTTCTTCACCTGAAGAAGGCCGGAGCGTACAACGGCCGAAACGTTGTGAACATGACAATAAAGATGAAGAAAGCACTCCGAACAATGTAAATAATTACAATATCTCGTCTCAGAAATATAGACAGATATTGAAACCGCACCACTTTAGGATTTTCAACAACACATGTAGATGACATACTCAAGATGTTGACGTTCCACACTATTTCAAACAAAAGGTTAGGAAGGAAACGTTCCCATCAATAGTGGAAAGAACAATAGCAGTTGCTGGACTTAAGAAACCTATTTTCCTGAAAAGGGGTTTTAAGCGAAAGATTTTATAAATTTCAACCAAAACTAGAACTGGCTGGTTGGTCAATAAATACCGAATGTTTCCTTATAAGAGAATAACTAGTATTAGTAATTACCAATACAACAGGAAAATGGTTCCGGATATCAGACGGTATTGGCCAAGGCTGTCTTCTGTCCCCTACGTTCTTTAACACCTTTCTTGGACGCATCACGAGTGACGCCCCTGAGAAACACCAGGGCACAGCCAGCAATGAAGGTTACAGTATCACGAACCTTCGCTTTGGAGACGACATCGATGATTTTACTGTCAAAGAAGAAGAGGAACTTGTCAGTTTTTGGGGAAGAAACAGGATGAAACATCCGCCATTTATGGCATAGAAATAAATGCGGAAAAAAAACAAGCTGATGACAAACAATGAGAAAGGGTTTTCAAGCAAGTCGGTTGTCAGGAACTTAAAGTGGTGTGACAATTCGAATATCTTGGTTCGTTTATGGGTACAGGCTCGGCAAATAAAGATGGTGGATTTCTTAAGAAATACAACGATGATGAGGCTAGTGGTAAAGCGACAAGAATCTTAAGACGCAATCACAAGAAAGGATACTGCACCAGATTGGGACAAACGGTAATTCCTTATTTCCCATCCAATCTGCTTATTGAACATTCATATAAGAGATATAACAATGATACGAGATTTATGCAATAAAAATGTTATATATGAATAAAGCGTCGCTGCCGATACTTGAGTTTGAACATAGATCACTAGTGAACAAACTCAGGCGATCCCATTATTGAATTAAGTAAACCACGTGACCATAGAGGAAACGCATAAGTAGGAAGTCGCGTGACGTCTAACTGATCGCTATATTCTAGTCTATCCTCTATTACTATCCGGATCTGCATTTCTAGTCTATCTTCTATTTCTATCCGGATCTGCATTTCTAGTCTATCCTCTATTTATATCCGGACCGCTATTCTCTACTCTATTCACTATACTCTTTCTCTCTTCGGATCACTATACGGGGGTTACTATTTGAGCGAGTATTACGAAAGTGACAATGAGTATTCATTGGAATCACAAAAGTTGCCATGAGTGCTCGCTGACGTCACAAAAAACATAAGAAATAAGATGAAAGGAAGACTAACCAAAAATTACTAATAATGACATGGATTCATCTAAAAAATTCACACAACACTACCACTAGTAGTAAGTATAAAGAAGCAAGAGAAATACGATGAAAGAAAGACTAGTGATAAATGAATAATTATGACATGGATTCATCTAAGAAATTCACACAACACTACTACTACTACTACTACTACTACTACTACTAGTAGTAGTAGTAGTAGTAGTAGTAGTAGGCATAAAGAAGCAAGAGAAATAAGATTAAAGAAGACAAGTCAGAAAGTTGACTCCAGGATAGAAATAATTTCAAGAGCAGAACAAAAAAAAAATACCAGTTTTCGTAAAACTAAGAACCATCTGGAAAGATAAGAACTTCTGCCTTAAACCAAAGATCAGACCATTGCGGCCATCGGCCTTATCAATCTTTCTGTACGCCTGCGAATGATGGACGTTAACAACAAAGACATTCGAGCGAAGAATCCAAGCATTAGAAATGCAATTCTACAGAATCATACCAGACGTGCTACAAATGACGCAGTGTGAAAGACAATTAAAGAAGAGACGGGCCAATTGGAAGACTTCATAAGCACCATCAGGAAGAGAAACTTGAAATGGTATGGTCATGTCATAAGAGACAACAATTTTTGTCCTACCATTCTGCAAGGTACCACCTTAAGTAAAGGAAGAAGAACCAAACAAAGGAAATAATGGATTGACAACGCCACTAAGTGGACTGGAAGATCATTTATAGGTATTCAGAAATTGGAATACAACCGAAACATATATAAGGAGCTATCTATATCTCTGAGATGAGGTATTATGATTACTTTTATCCTCATTTTCATTTCCCTATTCACAACGTTTCGGCCTTTTTACGCTCCGGTCTTCTTCAGGTGATTCGAATTTCGAACCGAACACTCTATTTCGTTCACTGGGGTAGATTGCTCTAGTTCCACGTGCCATGCCTTTGGATACCCCGGTTTCAGTTAATTCTCCTTGATAGCCAAGTTTTTGTCCATTCTGCTGTGGCCAGGGATTGAACTCACAACTCTTTGGATAAAGTCATTTTTGAATCAACTAACCAACATTTTTACCCAATAGGCCATTGGATATTGTTTAAAAACAAAAACCCAGCGTCTCACGCAAAAATAACGTTTAAGATATATATATGTATCATATTTTAATTCAAGCAGGTTTGATTAAATAATTTAGACGTATGTCTATTTTATTTTTTTTAATCCTTTCAAGTCCACGAATTAATTTCTTGATGGCTGTAGAAGATGTCTCAGTTATTTCCCTTTAACTCTCCAAGTTTTGGTTCAACACAACTGGAGCCTGGTATTGAACTCACAACTCTTTGGGTCTAGTCACTGGATTTAACCAACGTCTTTATCCACTGGGCCATGTGTCCCCGGTAGACGAAATAAAAGGTTCGGTTCGAAATTCCAATCACCTGAAGAAGGCCGGAGCGTACAACGGCCGAAACGTTGTGAATATGGCAATGAAGATGTGTCCGAATAATGTAAATAATGCAAGTAATGTAGGAAGCTGGGTAGCTGCGCAGTGACCCTATGACCACACCCAGTCATGAGACTGATGATGATGCTCCTTAGAAGCCGAGTTAAACTTGAGAGCACCCCTGTCTGATTAAGCTTGTTGCAGACTCTGCCAAGGTTCGAATTCATAAAACATTTGATTCTCTGAACTTGCAGAGCTGAATTAATTATTTAATATCTATAAGAGTAAAGAAACTATGGTAATATGCAAAATTTTGTATGTAGTTAGTCGACAGTTGAACAAGCCAGTAAAAATTAGAATTGGTACGGACGTAGTGTAGATCATATTACGAGGTAATCAATCAATTGTTAACCAATCAAAATTGGCTTAAAGCAAATTAAAAAAATAGTTTAGGATCCTCCTAAGATTTATAAAAAGAAAAGTTAGTTCGGTAGTTTATCTGAAGTCAATTTGAAATCAACACAGAAATACCAACCCAGAAAGACTAAAACACCAAGAATGAGAAACATTCGCTTATCTACGCGACACAACTATTTAGTAATTAATGGCAAGCTGTCAGCTCTACTTTTATAAATATCCGAGGGCCATTTTCTGAAACACATATTAAGACGCATTTCATTTAAGAAATACGTCACAAGCATATGTTCTTTACAGGTAATTGCTTAGGCGAAGTATTGTCATTATTATTAATTTCTGACTTGTGTTCTTTCATTTTATTTCTTTTGCTTTTTTATACTTACTACTAGTGGTAGTGTTGTGTGAACTTTTTAGATGAATCCTTGTCATTATTAGTAATTTTTGACTAGTCTTTCATCTTATTTCTTATATTTTTTTGTGATGTCAGCGAACACTCGTTGCTACTTTTGTGATGTCAACGAATACTCGTTGTCACTTTCATAATGCTCGAATAGTAACCACCGTATAGTGATCCGAAGAGAGAAATAGTATAGTGAATAGAGTAGAGAATAGCGGTCCGTAGAGTAAAAGAGGATAGACTAGAAATGCAGATCCGGATAGTAATAGGGGATAGACTAGAATATAGCGATCAGTTAGACGTTTTGCGACTTCCTACTAATGCGTTTCCTCTATGGTCACGTGGTTTACTTAATTCAATAATGGGATCGCCTGAGTTTGTTCACTAGTGATCTATGTTCAAACTCAACAAATCGGCAGCGACACTTTATTCATATATAACATTTTTATTGCATAAATCTCGTATCATTGTTATATCTCTTATATGAATGTTCAATAAGCAGCTTGGATGGGAAATAAGGAATTACCGTTTGTCCCAATCTGGTGCAGTATCCTTTCTTGTGATTGCGTCTTAAGATTCTTGTCGCTTTACCACTAGCCTCATCATCGTTGTATTTCTTAAGAAATCTACTATCTTTATTTACCGAGTCTGTACCCATAATGCAAGCCGGCAGATTTATTATTCAATTTTATTAAATTTCAAGAAAGTGATTTTTTTGAATACATCATTCATTGGGAACATCACACAAGAACCGGGTTATCGTTTTTACTATAACACTTTTGTTACAAGCATTCTCTATTTGTTCCACTTCCACAATTTCCCGTCCGTCCATTTGATCGTTTCATAATTCTGCCATATTTTCAGCCATTAATATTCTCCGGACCGAAGAAGAGATATCGAAGACAAGATAGAGGAAGAAAAAAAAATGTACTAAAATATTCGTCTGTTTCCGCGTTCGCCATTAGCTTCTCTCCATTGATTTCATCTTCTTTTCCAATAAAACGACGTCGCCGGACAAATATTGGCCTCGGCTGTCATCAACAAGAATTGTCGTCATCCTCGTTATCTCCATAGCAACGGACTGTGTTACTAACAGCTACGAAGATTTGCTTTGACGAGGTGACCAAAAACAAGTAGGCGGACACTTTTGGTGTATTTTTCTTGATGGTTATGTGTCTACTTGTGTTTTTGGGTAGCATTTTCTTGTTTTAGTATGTCTTACTAACCTACAGAGGTGAACATATACACTGTAATTTTTTTTTTTAAATGTTCATAAGTAAACATTTTTGGAAAAGATTGTTTAGCGTTCAGAATTACATGATGAGAGAAAGAGAGAGGGGGAAGTAGGGAGAGAAAGAAGAATAAAAGGAATAAAAGAAGATATGAAAAAAAAGAAAAGAAGATTACAGAAGAAACAAAGAAACGGAATCAAAACGAAAAAAATGAATGAAATAAAAAATAAAAAAAAAAAATAATAATAATAAATAAAATAATAAATAAATAATAAAATAATAAAATAATAAATAAAAATAAAAAATAATAAATAATAAAATAAAAAAAAATAAAATAATAATAATAAAATAATAAAAAATAAAAAATAAATAATAATAAAAAATAATAAAAATAATAAATAAAATAAATAATAATAATAAATAAATAAAATAATAATAAAAAATAAATAATAAAATAATAAAAATAATAATAATAAAAAATAAATAATAATAAAATAAATAAAAAATAATAAAAAAATAAAAAAACTATAATAAATAAATAATAATAAAAAAATAAAATAATAAAATAAATAAATAATAACAAATAATAATAAATAAATAATAAAAAAATAATAATAAATAATAAATAATAAAAAAATAAATAATAATAAAATAAAAATAAAAAAAATAAAAAATAATAAATAATAAATAAATAAATAAATAATAATTAAAAAAATCAAATAATAAAAATAATGAAATAAAAATAATAATAATAAAAATAATAATAATAATAAATAATAATAATAATAATAAAAATAATAAATAAAAAATAATAATAAATAATAATAATAATAATAATAATAAATAATAATAAATAATAATAAATAATAATAATAATAATAAAAATTAATAATAATAATAAAAAATCTTAATTAAAAAAATAATATTTAATAAATAATAATAAATAATATTTTTTAATAATATATAAAAAAAAAAAAAATTAATAATAAATAATTTAATAAAAAAAATAATAAAAAATAATAATAATAAAATATTATTAATAAAAAAATTCTTTATGATAAATTTAAAATAAATTTATGCATTAAAATATGCATTTTTTAATAGAAGAAAAAAATAAGAAAAAACAGAAAATATTAAAAATAGCTGGAAAATATTTTCAAAAAAAAATTTTATAAAAAAAAAAAAAAATAAATAACAATCAAATTTATAATCTAATTTATTCAAAAAAAAAATATTTCAAAAGAATGAATTATCTAATTTAATATGAATAAATTTTTTTCAAGTTTGAAAGAAAATTTTTGATTGTAAAACAGTTTTTTAAATAAATTTTTCATAAATATTCATTAAAATTTTTTAAAATTTAAAGAATTAAAAAAATTATTTACTCTAAAAAATAAAAATTTTTTTTTTGTTTAAAGAAGTTTTATTTTTTTAAATGTATAACATTTTTAATTTTTTTTTTTTTTGTTTTCCAAAATGATCAGTGGAAAATAAAATAAATTCATGTTTCTGATTGAAATTTTTCTGGTTGGGACTGGAAGAAAATTTTTCTTACATTAGATTTTCAAGGAAATTTATAATAATAAAAAAATAATAAAAATCATTTTTAATAAAGCACTTTAAAACTTTTATTTTAAAAACATTTTATGGTTTTAAATTGAAAATTCATGAAAAAAACTTAAAAAGGTGTTAAAAATTATTAAAAAAAAATTTTATTTAATGATAAAAAAGAATTATAATTTTAATTTATTAAGTATAAAAAATGTGGAGAATTTTTGAAGGAAAAAAAAAGGAGATATTTATATAATTATTCGTTGATTAGAGAATAAAATCTGGAAACTAGAATAAAAGTTTACCGTTTTCATTCGAAAATTTATTTATTAAAATTCGAAATTTAAACGTTGTAATAATGTTAAAAATAAATATATAAGGACAATAAAAGATTAATAGTAAATAAAATGAATATCATAAAGACTATATATATAAGATTTATAATTTACATATTTATATTTAATATATATATACAATTAAAAAAAACATATAACACAAAATTAGAGAAAGCGGCATATATACCGTTATTTTGCTTCAATGTAAAATATATTAAAAAAAATTAATTAAAAAAAAAATGTATATAAAAAAAAAAATAAAAATACAAATTTTAAAAATAAAAATTAAATATATAAAGAATATATAAAGAAAAAATATTTAAATATATCATTAAATATTTTTATGTTATAATGATCAGATGTTTTTGGGTTTGCATTTTCAACACCGTAAATAAAAATTTAAGAAAAATAATAAAATTACTTAACAATAAATTTTTGATTTACAAAAAAAAAACGGTACGTCGTTACGCGATTTTGCTCTTGTTTATCATTGCTTTTTTGAAAAAAATATTTTAACTTGAAAAAATGTTGCAATTTCAGTCAAATTTGAAAGAAAAAGCAACAATATGAATACAAACAAAAAAATAACTTCTGTTGCAAAAATTTTCTGAAAGTTTTGAATAATATTTCGAATTTTTAACTCTTCAATATAAGGTTTTTAAACTCTTGACCATTTCCTGTTTAGGTTCCTGACTTAAACTCTTTACTATTTTTAAATTAATTTTAGTTTAAAAATTAAATATTTTGTTAAAAAAACAAACTTTGGAAGATTTTAAAAGTCGAAAAAAATAAAATCTTCCATACGTTTGTGAAGTTTTAAAATGAAAAAAAAAAAAAATTTTTTGATTCTTTTATAAAATTTTCAAAAAAATTAAAAATCTGGTGTATTTAAATGCCCAAAGAAAGCTGTTTATAAAAAAACCTTTATAAATATATTCATATAATTATTTACTATTATAAAACCAAATAAAAGATATATTTTAAAATGAATAAAAGTTTTTTTAATCACCATTTTTAAATGAAATATGGATAAGTGTTTCTAAAGCTGGGTTTGAAAATAACAATGACATCAGATTTAAGATAAATTTACCATGATTTTCAGTTCAAAAAAAATCTTGTATAATTAAAATTATTAAAATTTATAATAAAATTGGTTCATTGGCTTCGACCAGAATGATAAAAGTACAATCAATTTATTAATCCAAAATTTTGTTTTTCAATGTCAATTTTAGTTTTAATTCCAAAATCAATTTTCATATAAATAAATAAAATCTCAATAGCAAAAGGTTTTTTTAAAATGTTATGGATCATTTCTGGTTTCAAGTGGAGAAAAAATTTATAATGAGCGGGAAAAAAAATTTAAAAAGGAGAACAGTAGAGAATCTTCGATTCATTATTGCATTTAAATTAAAAGATTAAATTTGATCTAGTTATATATCTGAGATACAGAAACATTTAAAAATTAAAGCATAAATCACAATTATTTAAATTTATTATTCATTTTTAAAGTCTTTTATTATATATCTGGGGCTAAGGTCTAAATTCTTTCTCACGAAGAGTCTTTCAGTTGCTCCCTATCTAGTCTCTTTTCTATACATAAATGAATTCTATGGTAATTATTCAAAAGAAATATTGCTCTATCAGAAATCGTTAGGTGGTCATTGATATCATGAGGAACCATTTGCATCATAATATGGTTTCAGACATGAATTTTTCGTAATTTGAAATTTTCTAACATAGTATTGTTTCTATCTTATCGATGAATATATTCATTTTCTTCATAATTAATTTATAAATTCTTAAAAGTTTTATTTTTGTAAATTAAACTTCTAAAAATTATACATTAAATTATTTTTAATATTTTATTTGTTTAGTTTCATGTAATATTATTTCCATTTTCTTTTGATATTTTTGAATAGAAATTCAAAAATTGGGGCTTTTTTGAAAAAAATTACCAGAATTTAAAAAAAAAATAAAATTTAATTTAAATTTAAAAAAATATTTAGATAATTAAAGGTTAAACAAAAATTACCATGGTGAATTTTAAGGAATTTTTTTAAAATAATTTTTCGAATCGTTTTCAGGTTAAAAAATATTGTGGTAAAAACTTTTATGTATTTGTTTCCATATTATTATATATTCCTTGATTATGTATTGCCACAATAATTGGATGCCTTTTTTCTATTATGAAATAATACATTTGAAGCCAATAACAAATAAAAAAATTCTTCGATTATTATACCAATTTCCTTAGGGTTTATAAATCAGATTCTTCAGTTCAGAAAATGGTTAAAACAATCAGAATTTATTTTTGAATAATCCCACCAAAAATAATCCCAAACCATTTATCTTGGTTTTTTGGATGAATAAAATTGAATTATATAATTGATTTCCTGGAAATTTCATTAAAAGAAATAAAAACTAAATCTTTCACCAATTATTTTTAATTGATTTTAAATTTTTTTCATGATTTTGATTATTTTTCAACACTTTCATATATATAAATATATTTTCTTTTATATTACATTATTCGGACTATTGTCCTCATCTTTGTCGCCATATTTATTACAACGTTTCGGCCGTTGTACGCTCCGGCCTTCTTCAGGTGGTTGGAATGTCGAACTGAACCCTTTATTTCGCTCACTGGGGTAGACTGTTCTAGTTCCACGTGCCATGTTTAATGGATGTCAGTTATAGTTATCTCCTGTTAATTTGCCTCTGAAAGTTCTCCACTGCCTTAACAAGGTATTGAACTCACACTCTTTTGGGTCCTGTCACTGGATCTAACCAACGCCTTTATCCACTGTGCCATGTGTCCTTGAGGACATCTGTGTATGAATTTCTGGGTATTATAAACCTAATGTCTTCAGCAACCATTTTTTACCAGTGCTCATATTGCAATTTTTGCTGTTATCATTTCATGTTTTTACCAGAGCTCATATTGCAATTTTTGTTGTTATTATTGCTTTTCTCTGGCACTCCTTATTACTGGTTCCCATATTGTATTCATTTCTATGCTTGGTCGGCTCAGGAGATTTTTGTGGCCTAGCATATGTGCTGATTCCTTAAGTTTACGAATTTTCCAATGGTGTTCTTTGTCTATGATCTCAACCTGATCCCACAGAGGGCGGTGATCTCCTTTTCTCTCCATATGTGGTCAGCCACGCCTGATTTTTCCACTTCCCTCGTGTTACAGCTTTCTGGTGTTCTTGAAGCCTTACCTTAAGGGGCGGCCTGTCTCCCTTTATATTTCCTAAAAGAAATGAACCAGGCAGACTATTTTAATTGTCCTAGTGTTGTTTTGAAAATGGGAGAAAATCCGCCTATCCCAGTTTGGTGGACCGTTTGTATTATTTCAAAATGTTAGTTATGGGGTGGATAAATACTTATCTATTTAAGCCAATTAACCCGGAAAATATAATGAATATTTAAATATGAACTTTTGTTTATATTGCTCCCATTGGAAATCTCTTTCTATACCGGATGTAAGTATGGATGGTGGGATTAAAAGAAAAGTCTGTCTATATTACAATATATAAATTTTATAAATAAACAATTTACTTACAATATTATATATATATATAAATATATATATATATAAATATATATATATATATATATATATATATATAGGCACATTATGTGATAAAACGTATCAGGTTGAGGAATCAGAGAATTAATGTTATTATTTAAATATATTACTAATAATTATAAATAATGAAATTTTCATTTCTTCAATCAATTTATTTATTTTAATAACAAAATATTTATTAATAATTTATAAAAAAAATGGTAGACACTTTAACTAATGGTTTAGGCTAACAATTGGGGAATCAAAAAGCTTTCTCTTCAATCTATGATCCATTTACATATAAATTTTTAATGCAAATATATTAAAAGATATAAATAAAATTCTTATATATATATTTATTTATATATATATATATACAAAAAAATATATAATTTGTAAAAATTTTAAAAATAATGGATACCTCAGGGATTAGGAATAATGAGCGGATCGAATTCAGACAATCAAATCCATTACATTAACTTTTCATGCTAATGGAAATATTAAATTTTTATGAATCTTCTTCTTCTCTGGTTCATTTATTAAACAAACATTTCAATTTATTATAATTTTATTTAAAAAGGATTTTGCCCCAAGTAATGGATAGGCGCTCGGATTAAAAATCAGAGAGCCGAGTTCGAAATCCAGTAAAATCCATTACAAAGAAAATTGCTAATACCCTTGGGAAAAGGTATGAATCTTCTTTTCTCTATGATTTATTTATTAAATCAAACAAAACAATTTATTATAATTTATAATAAAAAGGACCGCACTGATCAAGTAATGGATATTCGGATATCTGAATCAGAGAACCGAGTTCGAATTCCAGTCGAATCCATTACATCTTTTTTTATCCTTTTACCCTTGGGAAAGGTATGAATCTTAAACCGACAATTTATGAAACACAAACAAAACAATTTTTATAATTTAAAATAAAATCTGTTCACTGTGGAATGAAATGGAAAGGCGCTCAAATAACATGAATCAAAAGAACGAGTTCGAATATGTTTATCCATTAAAATTTTTCCTTTTGATACTAATAATTTGGAAAAATGAAAATACTTTCTCTTGATTTTTTATTATTTAGAAACGTGTGTTAAATTTATTTACAAATTTCAGCTAAAAAGGAATTTCCCGCAAAATCAAAAAATAAAAAAGCCGCTGCATTTTAAGGAATCAAAGTCCCGTTTTCTTTTCGAATTTATTTGATTTAAAATGTATTCCTTGAAGGATTTTTAATAATATTGAAAAGGTAACAATCCTCTTCTTCTCTCCTGATTTATTCAATAACACAAACAAAATTTTTTATGATAATTTATAAAAAAAGGAGCACTGTGGAATAATGGATTTGATAAAAAAAAATATAGGAATCAAATATGGAAAAAGGAATAAATCAGATCCATTAATTTAGGATATTCATCAATTTAGGGGTTTATATTTTGAATCCTCTTCTTCTCTCTTGATTTATTTTTTAACACAAACAATTTTAATTTAAACCTGATATTTATATTAAAATATAGGCACTTGGGAGTAATGGAAAGTTTCGGATGGAGGAATCAGATCACAAGTTAAAATTCAAAATATGAATTCATATATTGACTTACGTGCATTTACCTAGAAGGGAAAGGTATCAACAATTAATGCTCTTCTTCTCTCTCTTTGCTGCCTTAAATATGGGTAAATAGTGGGTGTCAACATTGGTTTTTATAATGCTTTGATGACAATTGGTCTACCATCTTTTAAAAAAATTGCAACTTACTGTGGGGAAAAAATTGCCTCGTCTGTCATGTATCGAAAGTTAAATGATCAAAATTTATAAGGTATATATATTATATATAATATATATATATATATATATATATATATAAAGAAAAACAGACCACTTTAAGGTTCCATTATAATAATTTATTTCACCAGATGGTTTTGAAAGGACGCCGGATCATCAAAATAACAGTTCTAAAAATGAAATTAAAATTGATGGGTAGTGTAAGTTTTTGTAATTTAACAGAGAGTGTAAAAAAATAAATAGAGAGACATGGTAGAGTTTCAAAGGGAGGATTAATTTAATACCATCTCTTAATCATACTTAACCCTTGAGAAGTAACCAGACCTTGACCTATTTAAACGTTTGGCCGTTTTGGAAGTGAATATATTGAAATGGGAGTCTTAAACAAAAAAAAAAGAAAAAAAAAAGAAAGGGAAAGTAAAAAGAAAGAGGCTGTAAATGGGTTTTTTAAATATGAAGGAATAGATATTGGTACGTAATTTTAGCAATTTATGTAAAAAATATATTTTAATGTTTGACATAATTTTAGATGTCTAAAAAAAAAAAAAACAAAGAAATTAATTTAATATTTGTTAGCAATTTAAATATTTAATATTTTTTTACAAATAATTTATATATTTAATATAATGTTAAATACTATTTTTATGAAATAACATTTCAAAAAACATATTTTAAAAATTTTATTTATATTTTCAATATTATATATATAATATATACCTCTTTATAATATTGTAAAAAACAGTTAATGTAAATCTTTATGTGTTTGAATCTAAAATGAATGTAAATTTTTTTTTATATTTTAACATTTCTATATTTAAAGTTTAGGTTTCGAATTAAGATGGAATTTTATTTGAATTTAATTTTGCTTGCCGGTATTTTTTTTTATATATATATATTATATATAAATATATAAATAAATATATATATACATCCCTTTCATTAATATGTACAATTACAAAATAGGCATTACATATATTTCGATATAAACAGATTTTTTATGCCAATGATTCAAAAACATAAAATACATACATTAGAAAATATTTACAACATTTATATTTAAATTTTAAAATCAAAATTAATTTCACATTTAATGTTTAACGTTAAATGAAGAAATTTAAAATATTTAAATATCCAAACAAATATTTTTAATTTTAATATTTTACTATTTCAATTGATATAAAAAGATTTATATATTTAAATTAAATTATCAATTTAAAAAATAAAAATTTTCCAGATGATAAATATCTAATCTCACAATTTTAATTGAGAATAAAATTTTTTAAAAGTGAATTAAATATTAAATAAAAATAATATTGCCTTCAATAAAATAACATTTATTGTCCTTCCATTAGAATTATTTGACGGATGTCCTCTATATATATATATATATATATTATATAATATATATATATATAAATAAATTGAAAAGGCAGTAAGAAAATGTTTTTTTTTATTATGTAAATATAAATAAAGTAAAATCCGGTATATCAGGACATGATTGTGCATGTATATTTTTTTATTTGGGTGATATTTCTGATTTGAAATTTTTGTTTTATGAAGAAATTTAGTTTTTTGATATAGATTGCTTAATCCGCCTTTAAACCCTAATGGCTTACATTAGTGAAAAAGATGAAAGAAATAAAAATTAAAAGGACAACGTTGATTTTATGCCTTTTTGGAAATTTTAAAATTCAAAGATGCTGGTAAAAGTTCATTGTAACTAAAAAAATATTCAAAACATAGAAAGTCAACATTGTATAATATAAATATTCACAAAATAAATATATATATATATATACATATGTTACAATGAACAAGAATAAAAAAAAATATTAAAAATGAAACCTGAACTGAACTTAAAAAAGCTATTGAAAAGAATTATCAGTTTATATGAAAAGCCAGCATTCATTGACGATTGCAATTACGCATGCAGAGTTAAAAGAAAATGTCTTTCGTTTAAAAATTTCTAGGGCAAAATCAAAACGAAATATTGAAAAAAAAATAGAATGATATTAGAAGAGAAAGAATCATCATATAAATGCGATTAAAAAAATATATTATTATATATATTTATATATATATATATATATATAAGAAATATTTATGAACATATTTTCATTTATACACGTTTCATTAAATAATATAGACAAGTGTTGTCTATTTATTTTATGTAAAATTTTTTCGTATCTTCTGATAAGTTTGATAACATTATCATTAAACGAAAAAGAAATTCACAATATTTATCCATTATTTTTAATATAATCTAAGCTTTCGGCTTACTTAAGCCATTATCAAAGATATAAATTACAAACATATCAAACAATATACGGACACGACAGTGATGATAGTCTGTCATTGTTTAGTTTACATATCACTAAGCAACGATGAACACGCGCATATAAGACGCTAGAAGCGAAAATCGCACCGCATCTCATGACGTCACACATGACTACACGAGAGTGAGTTTTACTAGACCACATACTCCATGATCACATAAAGTTTAAAAAACTTAACAAGAACCCGACCAACCAACTAAAATCAAAGCTTAATAAACTTATTAATGCTAATAATGCTGAACAGAACTCTTTAAAACTCCCTAAAATTGTTGGTGATTATAGACCTGGCTACATATATGGCACTATAAAAACACATAAACCTAACTATCCTCTCCGTCCTATCATATCGCAAATTCCAACTCCTGTATATCATCTAACAAAATACATCAACCAACTTATTACTCCCTATCTTCCTAGTAAATATAGTGTTAAGTCAACATTAGAAGTAATCCAAATCCTAAAAAGTGAAAAAACCTGACAATGAAATCATGGCTTCACTTGATGTTGAAAACTTATTTACCAATGTCCCTGTTAGTGAAACTATTGACATAATCATAAGAAATATATACAGTAACTCATCTTTACCCCCACTTAAAATTAATCCTAATATATTAAGAAAACTACTATTAACTTGTACTACTGAAGTCCCTTTCTTTGATAATAATAACAATATATATATACAACGTGATGGTGTCTCCATGGGTTCAGTATTGGGCCCGACATTTAGCAATTTCTACATGTCGAACCTAGAAAATAAGTTATTTACAGATTTTAAAAACCATCAATCTACCTAAGATACGTTGATGATATTCTTATGTTAGTTAAAAATACAGATGAAATAATTCAACTTCAAAAACGGTTCCAAAATAATTCTGTCCTTAAATTCACATATGAACTTAATACTAATAATAAAATCCCCTTCCTTGACATATTAATAAACACAAATAATAACAAATTTACTATTTCTCCATACAAAAAACCTACAAGCATAAATTCATGTACACTTAACTACAAGAGCGAATGCCCATATTACTACAAAATAGCAATTATAAAGAATCTAATACATCGTGCAGAAACTAATTCATCCACCAAACAGATTTTTTACAGTGAACTAAGAATATAAAACAGACACTTATTAATAATAGCTTTCCAAACTATATAGTTGATGAACAAATAAGATGTTTTCTTAGAAATCTCAATAATAAGCAAATTGTACATAATACTGCTTCTACTGATCTCAAATATATTAATCTCCTATATCGTAATCAAATGCATACTAATTATAAACAAGATGAACACATACTAAAAAATTTAGTAATTTCTAATATATCAACTACAGATCCTAGCAAAAAAAAATTAAATTAATCATATACTACACTAAATCTAGTATATCCAACTTAATACTTCGCAATGATTCTTCCCCCCGGTTAGCGATTTGCAAAAAACCAACATAGTTTATAAATTCAAGTGCCCTTTGGGAGAGTGTATCTCCAACGAATTAAATAATATTTATGTTGGTCACACCACAAACTCGCTTTCACGACGCTTGACACTACATTTTAATGAAAACTCTAACATTTTTAGGCATTAAAAAACAACATGCCTGCCCGCACACAATTCCGTAAAATACTTGTCGAAAACACAACTATACTTCGACATGAAAACAATAGACAAAAACTAAAAAAAACAATCAAACAGTTAAAAAACTAAAAAAATCAACTTGAAGCAAATATTCTTAAATGTCTATACATAAAACAGTTAAAACCCAACTGTCGTGTCTTTATTGGTTGATATGTTTTAAGACTAAGGAAAAAAATCACCTATGGAACGGTTGATCACAAAATTTTAAATGTCTTCCCTCATCTTCGGATAATTTCTGGACCCCAAGATAATTGGTGCTTCCCCAAGAAGAAGCCAAAATTTTGGCTGCGACTGTCAAGGAAACTATGTGGACGTGGGCTCTTAACTACAGGCCTTACGACCTTGACAGAATGTTAGTGAATCGACATAGATCTGTTAGATTGTCCCACGTTCCACTGGGTAGGCTATACGGACCACAAACTCGTTTGTGCCCGTGTGGCGTTAGAACATAGGCCTAGAATGGCTGGCTACTGGAAGTTCAATCTGTCCTTACTGGACAGGCAGGACTTCGGGATTTATGACTAAATTAGTGCAGCGGGAGTGGAAAGTGGGGCGGTTATCGGGAATAGGTGGTGGGACAGACTTAAATGTAGAATTAGGTCCTTCACCATTGATTTCAGCAAACGGCTCGCCCTAGATCAAGAGCTGATAAAAGGACAGTATCACCCCGGGGGAATATGTGGACGTGGGCTCTTAAAGCTAGTCATGCCCGGGCGGTGGCTGGGGGATCCCCTAGAAGAGATAGCCGTACTAAATTAGGAGGCTCTGCAGCGTTTGAATAGCGAGCGCTACATGGGCCAGGTAATAGAGCTGATAAGGTGTTAATAAAGCTAGTCATGCCCGGGCGGTGGCTGGGGGATCCTTCAGAGATAGCCGTAGCTAAGGAGGCTCTGGTTAATAGCAGCGCTACATGGGCCAGGTAAAGGCATAGGTTAAGCAAGATGTCTTCCGAAGCCGTGAATATGGGCGCAGAGCTGCGCAGGGAAGAGGTCCGTCGAGGTGGCGATCGTTATATTCGTGAAGTCAAAACCCCGGAAGGGCGCACCCTTCGGGCCACTGACGACATGTGCGAGGCGTTTCGGCGGCATTTCGAGAGCCGTTTTACCAGGGAGCCTGGTCTTCGTGAGGACGAGTTTTCGCAGCTATTTGGCTGACTTTCCTCGGCTTTCGCCGACTGAAGCGGCTAGCTGCGAGGGGAGAGGTTACCGAGGGCGAGGTCTACGCGGCTTTGAAGAAGGTCGGCAGAGGCAAGTCGCCCGGTCTGGATGGTCTGCTCTATGAAGTGTACTTGAGGCTGTCGCACATCTTTGTCCCGATTTTGACGGTCGTCTTCAACAACTGGTTCCGGCAGGGGTCCCTCCCCGACCGGTTCTCCAGGGGTGTGATCACGCTGTTGAAAAGGGCAGGGGTGTCGGGGGGAAACTAGACGACTACAGGCCCATAACTCTGCTAAACACAGAGTTAAAGATTATGGCCAAGATCCTGCAGGAGCGCTTGCAGTCAGTTGCCGAGTCTCTGTTGGGTCCCGAGCAGACCTGTTCTGTGAGGGGTCGAACAATTCAGAGCAACCTGCATTTGATCCGCACGATCATAGAGGGTGTAAAAGACGACGAGTGTGCCGCGCTGATCAATTTGGATCAGTCCAAGGCATTTGATAGAGTTGACCATCGCTACCTTGCTACTGTCCTGCAGGCCGCCGGATTCGCACCCGACTTCTGCCGCTGGATTAGCCTCCTGTATCGCTCCCCCAGTGCTGTGGTACAGGTGAACGGAAAGCTGTCAGGCGCTTTTGCGCTGTCTAGGTCGGTCCGTCAGGGTTGCCCGCTGTCGCCCCTACTTTACGCTTTGGCGTTGGAGCCTCTCCTTCGCCGGCTGAGGGACGGGGCGTGCAGGCCGGCCCTATGCGGAATCGCCGTTCCTGGCGGGGATCGAGCCAGGGTTTCCGCGTACGCCGATGACGTAACTGCTTTCGTGTCGTCCCGCAGAGGCATCAGGGCAGTACAGAAGGCGCTTGATCGGTACGAAAAGGTGACAGGGGCCAAGATTAACCGCGACAAGTCGTCCGGCTTGCGGTTAGGCGCCTGGAAGGGGTCGATCTTCCAGGGCCCTTCGGTTGGACGGACGGTCCTGTCCGCATTCTCGGAGTGTGGTTTGGACCCGACCTCCAGCTGGAGAAGAATTGGTCTGAAGTACGAGCAAAGGTCTACGCCGCCGGTCAGACTTGGCGTCGACGGAGGTTGTCCGTGAAGGGCAGGGCGGAGGTGTGTGCTACATACATTTTCCCTCTTGTCCTTTATCGATTGTCCGTACTTCCTCTCTGTGACGACCACAGGACACCGCTCGAGCGCGCGCTAACCTCCATTCTATGGAGGAGACGCGCGAATCGGGTCGACAGAGAAGTCTGTGCACAACGTCCGTGTCATGGGGGCTGGGAATGCCACACTTGCTGAGCCACAAACGTGCCTCGAGGTTGGCTTTCCTACGCCGCGCTTTGACAGGTGGAGATCCGATTATTGAGGGGATTGTGAGGGCCGCCTTCCCTCGCCTTACCATCAGTCCCCCAAGCTCGCGGGTGGATCGCCGTCGTAAACCCCGGGTTCAATCGGTTTTCTTTCGCGAGTGTCGGTCGGCCTTGTTGGCTGTCCCTTGGTCCAGTGACCTTTCTCGGCCTAGAAAGGACTTCTATCGTTTGCTAGTGGAGGGGTCGCGAAGGATCCACTACGTGAGGATCTCGACATGTCGGATGATGAGTTTCGCTCTCACTGGTCTTGGGCGCCAGCGGCGGATTACCTCAGTAACCCTGAGTTTTCGCTTACCTGGCGACTGGCTCGGAATCGGCTGCCTCTCAACGACATGGCCTTCATATGGGGCTTGGCGGACTTGCCAGACTGCGATCGGTGTGGCCTTGGTCTAGAGGAAACGGCTTCGCACGCCTTCTTCCATTGCCCCCGTGTCCGCCCCTTATGGGACCATGTCGGCGAGCTGACGGCTCGTCTCGCTCCCGAAAAGCTTGTGCCCATGGATCGCGCATACGCGTGTGACAATGTGTCGCCCCCGTATTCCGGGGTGAAACGGATGGTGTTTCTCATGCTGCTAGCCACGGCCCGAATGGTGATATGGACGACGCGAGAGGAGGAAGTCTTGCGGGGTAACCGTCTTTCTCATCAGGATCTGATCCGATTCTTTGAGCATCAGCTCAAGACGAAGATTAGAACTGATAGAAAACGCTTGCATTCGACAGTCTTCAGCGAAAGGTGGGTGACTGAGGCGAGCTTGGTTCGTGTGAACGGGGCTAGCCTTGATTTTCTGTTTTAGGTCAAGCCTACGTTACATCGGGGTGGCTTCCTGTGGTGCCCTCCCCTTGGTTAGGTTAGACAAGCCTTGGTGTACCTAGTTAATGCGAGTAAGTGTTGTTCCCGGCCTGCCCCCGGCCACATCTTTAGTTATGATCCAGCCTGAGATTCCCAACCTCCCCAGTTTGTTTTTTGACCCCCCCCACTTTCTATCTCGACTGGGTCAGCTTTATACTTCCCCATGCCCGTATGATTTTTTATCACCTTTCCCACTCCCTTAGCGAGAGAGCTGCTTGATTTTGTTCCAATGGGCAGAATACAGTGGTCTCCCTGCATTTTGAGGGTTGGAAGGGCCCTACTAACATCAGTTAACGTTTTATTTTCATTTATGTTAATATTTTAGTTTGTTATTGGGTTCACATCCCTCCCCCCATCTCATTTTTTTTCATCTTAGAATTTTTTGTACATATGTGTTAGGATCATTATGACATGGGGCGCGCGTTTTGTAGGTCTCCCTAGAGTGGATGTGGTATTATGGTGCAAGGAGGATTGATTGATGACGGACGAGTTCTTATGGTGAATGAGTAAATTGTAATGTCTGAATGGGTCGTGAATCAAATTAGCTAGGTATAAGATAGTTAGTGAAGACCAGCCCTACCCCCCCCCCTTTTCGGCCTTGTGCCACAATTTTGTGTATTTTTACAAAATAAATCCCGGTTTATACCAACGGCTTTCCTTATTTCATTCTCCAATTCACTCTCGTGTAGTCATGTGTGACGTCATGAGATGCGGTGCGATTTTCGCTTCTAGCGTCTTATATGCGCGTGTTCATCGTTGCTTAGTGATCCACTATGTAAACAAAACAATGACAGACTATATCATCACTGTCGTGTCCGTATATTGTTTGATATGTTTGTATTTACATCTTTGATAATGGCTTGAGTAAGCCGAAAGCTTAGATTTTATTAAAAAATAATGGATAAATATTGTGAATTTCTTTTTTCGGTTAATGATAATGTTACCAAACTTATCAGAAGATACGAAAAAATTTTACATAAAATATACAAACGCTTATTACCAGTATAAAAGAAAGACATTTAAATTCATTTTGATAAGATTCAGGACAATAGATTTCTTACATGACAGTTTTCTTTTTGACGATTGCAATAATGATGCAGAGTTAAAATTTTTCTGATTTCGTTTATTCAAAAGAATTTTAAAATTCATGAAAATGGAAAAAGTTATAAAATGACATTAGAACAGTACTAAAACGAAACATCATCCAACAGTTCGATTGATTAAAATCCTCAATTTTTTTCATCATGTGGCATAAAGAATTTAATGAATTTTCATTAATTATTACATATTTTAATTTCATTTTTGAATTTTCTTAAAAAATTCTTTTAGCTTACAAAACGAAATTTTCTATAAAAACATTGTAATCCAAAAGCATTTCATTTTGCAAGAATTATGGAAATAAAGTATATTTAAAAAAAAAAAATTTCCACATTTCAATTAAAAACGTCAAATTGGTTTATCTTTTTTTAAAATATGCGGTTTTTTTTTTGTTGGAACAACTATAACCTCTTGCCTATATTTAAATTTAAATATATATATATTTTCAGAGAACTTAAAACAGTTACTTGGTTACTTATTATAGGGCATCATTTTAAAATTGTTGCCACGTGACAGAAATAATAAATTGAAATATATTCAGTCAGTCACTTATGTGCGTGATACAGCATACACGCATAATGACAAGTCAAATATCTTTTGATATACTATTGACTGGAGTGTATCTTTCGATACTTGACTGACGAGGCATTTTCCCGCTGTAGACCAGTTGCCATCCAAGAAACCAGTCTGTCCCGCTTTTTACCCATAGCTGGGAGAAGAAAAGGATTTATACCTTTTCCTAAGACTGGAATTCGCACTCAGCTCTCCGATTCCTCAATCCGAGCGGCTATCCATTACTCCACAGTGGCTCCTTTTTATTGTAAATTATAATAAATTGTTTTGTTTGTGTTAATAAATAAATCAGGGGAGAAGAAGAGGATTCCTACCTTTCCCAATGGTATTAGCACGTAAGTGAATGTAATGGATTCGACTGGAATTCGAACTCGGCTCTCTGTTTCCTCAATCCGAGCGGCTATCCATTACTCCACAGTGCCTCCTTTTTATTAGAAATTATAATAAATTGTTTTGTTTGTGTTAATAAATAAATCACGAGAGAATAAAAGGATTCATACCTTTCCCAAGGGTATTAGCACGTAAGTGAATGTAATGGATTCGACTGGAATTCGAACTCGGCTCTCTGTTTCCTCAATCCGAGCGGCTATCCATTACTCCACAGTGGCTCCTTTTTATTGTAAATTATAATAAATTGTTTTGTTTGTGTTAATAAATAAATCACGAGAGAATAAAAGATTCATACCTTTCCCAAAGGGTATTATTCACGTAAGTGAATGTAATGGACATTCTTGGAATTCGAACTCGGCTCTCTGTTTCCTCAATCCGAGCGGCTATCCATTACTCCACAGTGGCTCCTTTTTATTGTAAATTATAATAAATTGTTTTGTTTGTGTTAATAAATAAATCAGGGGAGAAGAAGAGGATTCATACCTTTCCCAAGGGTATTAGCACCAAAGTGAATAGTAATGGATTCGACTAGAATTCGAACTCGGCTCTCTGATTCCTCAATCCGAGCCGCTATCCATTACTCCAATATGCCTCCTCTACTCCCTATTTACGTGCCTATTAGCCGTAAATAATCAATATTAAATTAATTTTATAGCCACCTATTATTTGTAGTGGATAAAATAATGATGTTGTTGATAAAATTAGAAGATTTGGGGGTTAAGATTTTCCTGCTATTGGTCCAACTACATGAGAAAGTTGGACTTTAATTAAGTTCCAAAGAAGGAAAAGAAAAACAAACACAAGACCGATAAATATATTATACAAATATATATATTAATAACGTTTTTACATGGAACAGTTACAAAGGACAAAGTGTGTGTGTGAATATTATATATATATATATATATATATATATATGTGTGTGTGTGTGTGTGTGTGTGTTGTAATTAGCGTGTCCCCAGCATTTGGGAAACGTTTATCTATGGAGCGTTTACATCTGCGATTTTTTGGTAAAGCTGAAACCTGAGGAAAAAGAGAGAGGCGAAGGGTCAGAGACTATTTGTAGCCAGGGAAGAGAGTCCCCTGGTGAAAGGGTTAACGAACTAAAGGAGGAGTTAACTCCGACACATTTATATTACTAGAATCTTTTTGCAACTTGCAGAAGCGTGTTGAAATCGCCACAGTATTTAGCGCCGTTGAAGTTATCGTTAACATTTTTGTCGAGATTTACAAACGCCACCTTTCGTTAAATTCAGCAAACCAATCGATGAAGTATAAAAACTTAAAAGATATTTAAAAAAAAAACAATACTGCATTTTCATTAAATAAGTATTTGTTATTTTAAACATTAAATTATTTTTAAAATAGTGGGAGTATTTTGTATGTTAAATAATAAAATTTTAATCTTTTGAAAAAAAAATGGATGAAAATTTATTGCACTAAGCTACACACCCTAATAAAGCCAACAGTACTTTATACCCACTTAACTGTTTGCACTTCTCCCCAAAATTTGATTCTGATCGGTCGATGTATGACTATTTTATAGGGTGTGACGGATTTTTTTTACGGATGTCAGAGAATTTTATATATAGATAGATTTTAAGACATTTTATGTTTATACATTCTTTTTATAGATGCAAATAAATAAATAAATTTCTGTTTATAATAAATAGTATTATATACAACATTTACCGGCCTGAAACAAGAGAAATTTTCATAGAAAATATTCGTCCTCCGACAGGATAATTCCTATGAAAATTTCTCGGACATATAGGTCGGTAAATGTTATTTATAACCGTTTATCATAAACAGAGCATAGTTTTAAATATTTGTATCGATAAAAAGAAAAAAAAATAAAATGTAAAAAATAATTTTCGGAATTTAAATCCATAAACATAGATAGATTTTCAACTAAAAATTGTTTTTTACTTTTTTATATAAGTAGCGAAGTAATCGTTCTCAGTAAGCAGTTAACCGAAATAAATGTTGAGTAATTTGTTGCGTTCATATCTAAAAAATTGAAAATCCTAGCCAGTTAGATAATTATTTATTTTGTTAAATTTTGCGAGGTGATCAGCTACCTCCTTGATGACTCTGAGGATGCTGAAGTGATATTGTAATGGAGGTAAAGACACACCAGTTTTCTGAAATCAGAGTAAATAAAATACGTTTCAAAAAATTGAAAAAAAAAATTTCTCTTTCAGACAGAGATTAAACGACAACGTTGGAAATATTGGAATTTTTAACAAATAAACAAATACAAAAAAAAAAAAAAAAAAAAAAAAAAAAACAAAAAAACAAAACAAAAAAACAAAACAAAACACCTTTTTTCTAAGTTTTTTTTGGGTACCTGTGTTGATCTCATATTCTTCTGAAGATTGGCTATTCACAACAACCTTCATGAAAAGTATTAATGATTGTACGACAGCATCATACCAAGGATGGTGCTGAAGTAGTGGTGTGTTCTGTTGTCACTTGGTCCCCAGTATGTAACAAATGATACGACTCAAGTAAAAAAAAAAAAAAAAAAAGCCAGCGAATAGTAATAGATAAGGAAGAAGAAGAACAACAACTACAACGACGTCATGAATTAGCTAATTATATGAGAGTATCTGCGTGTGAGATGAATAAGAAAGAAATGTATGCGGGTGAAAATTAACGGATTCCAGAAAGAGCGTTTGTTCTAGGAAAAATGGCGGATGTCATTGGCAGCCATTTTGATGACGAAGCCCGTTTAAGTTATATCTTTCTTTTCTGTTTATATGAATAAACAGAGAGCTAATAGAAAAAGAGGTCAGTCTGAATTTTCTTTTGTTGTTCCTTGCCAATTTTATTTTTCTTTCGTTTGCTCTTCACTCGCTTTTTATTCCTTTCCCTCATTGTTTCTTTTCTTACATTCCTTCTGACTTCCATATGTGTGTGTGTGTGTGTGTGTGTGTGTGTGTGTGTGTGTGTGTGTGTGTATTTTGGCAGCAATCCCTGTTTTATACATGATTCGTTAAAGGAGACTGAAAAGGTACTACAATTATTTATTTTTTCTTGTGTTCGTACAAGTGGTTTTTTTTCCGGATACAGTGTAAAACTGTCCAAAAGTTCTGCATCTCCGAGCGCTTTCGGCTATTTTTATTTATTTTTTTTTTTATTTTTAATTAATATGTGGGTTTTTATGGCTGTGTCTAAAGTTATAGGAATGTTTTATTTTCCGAACAGCACATTGTTGCCGTGTTCATAATTAATCTTATTGAGTGTGGTCTTTTCCTTTTTTATTACTAAGGCTTCCATTATTTTTAATCTTTTTTTTTTTAATGTGGATGAGGCTATTATCAACTTGCATTTTGTACTAGTATATTTCACATGGAGTTTGTAGGTTTTTGTATGTTTAAATGAGTCCTAAATGAGATTTGGTCGAGTAGGTGGTAAGTAAGTCAAAATATATATATATATATATATATATATATATATATATATATATATATATTATATATATATATTTAGTTTATATATATATATATTTATATATATATATATATATATTTATTTATATATATTTATATATATATATATATTTATATTTATATATATTTATATATATATATATATATATATTAAACAAACATGATACGTTAAAGACAATTGACAAGATACTGCGATTAAGCTTTGTATTTAATTTTGTACTTGTGTTCATAGAAGTGTTTTCTTTTCTGGATACAATGTATGTGAAAACAGTTCAAAATCTTTGCATATCCAAGCGCTTTCAGCTATTCTTTTAGCCTAATTTACACAGATAAAATTAATTGTGAAATTATATAAAATAGAGAAAAAAAAAAGAAGAGAAGATACTAAAAAGGTAAAATAAAAGAAAGAAATAAAGAAAAGGAAGACATTATGAGAAAGAAAGAAAGAAATTTGAGATATTAAGAGGGAGAGAAAATATTAAGAAAGGGAGAAGCGAGAAGGAGGCAATATAATAAGAAAGACAAATATATAAAGAGAGCTAAGATCTTAAAGAAGGGAAGGCAGAAAGAAATAAAGAAAGAAAGAAAGAAAGAAAGGTGAGATATTAAAACAAAGAGAGATTAAATATTAAGTAAGAAAAAGACGGTAAAGAAAGGAGAGGCAGTATAATAAGAAAGAAAGAAAGAAAGAAAGAATTATGAGTTATGAACAAAGAGAGAGGAAATACTGAGAATGAAAAAAAGAGGAAAAAGAAAGGAGAACCAGCAATATATTAAGAAAGAGAAAGAGAGGGAGAGGAAATATTAGGAAAGAGACGGAGAAGAAAGGAGAAGCAATATATTAAAAAAGAACTCATCGTTGAGATACCCTTGTGCCAGGTACTTTCGTGTTGCCGTTTGAGCAACGGTTATCGAGTCCAGTCTTGTTTGTAAATCATAACAGTACAGCATGCAAGCACGGTGACGTAATGGATAGCATTAGGAATTAGCGGAATCGGAGAGCCGAGTTCGAATTCCAGTCGAACCCATTACATTCACTTACGTGCTAATAAATACCCTTGGAAAAAGTATGAATCTTCTTCTCAAATAAATAGCATGGCAGACTGGGTTCTATAGCCTTGGATGGTAACTGGTCTACTACAGAAAGAAATGACAGCCTACTGCGGGAAAAAATCTACTTCGTTAGTCATGTATCGAAAGATATATGATCGCCTTCGTGTATCATGCATGGCACATAAATGTTGGTACATGTTTTATTCTTACATCCAGTCTTTGAGTCATTCTTCCTATGTAGTGTGAACCACAACTACATTTAAATGAATAAATCAAAGAAATATATATATATATATATATATATATATATATATATAATATTAGTGGTATATATACACATACATATGCAAATATATATATATATATATATATATATATACATACATACATACATACATACATATATATTTGTATAAAAAAAAATTCCAAGAGGATAGAATCCAGGTAGAACTCAATGTCCAGGATATATATATATATATATATATATCAAAATCAATTTTTTTTTTTTTACCTCTGTTGACCTTTTTCCACTTTTCGTTTCTTTTTATTTACTTATAATCAGACGGGGTCAGCCGATCCCGAAAGGATGAAGGGCGACGCCTATTTGCTACCCCGATTTTCCCGTAAAGTCACAAGCAAAAGCTTAGGTTGAAACATTTTCCATGAACCATAGTTTATCACTTCATTTTTATTTCCATCTTATAAATAGGTATGTCATTATCTATCTATCAATCTAGCTCAGTGTCGTCATTATCTGTCTATCTATTTATCTTTTTATCTAAGTGTCGTTATTGTTGATCTAAGTATTGTCATGATCTATCTATTTATCTTTCTAAATTTGCGTCATTATCTATTTAGCTCAGTGTCGTCATTATCTGTCTCAGTGTCATCATTATCTATCTATCTAGCTCAGTGTCGTAATTATCTATCTGTTATGGTGGAACACACCTATTCTATAGTTAATAGACTCTCCCACCTATAATAAGTAGGAGTAGTAAGAGTAACGAGGGAGTCAGTCTTTCGTTCACTTCTGAACCGACTGTTCGGTTGAACTCTCTGCCTTCGGGCGGGGAGGAACCCGAACGAGGCTACGCCGAAGGGCGGAGTCTCGTTCGGGGAGGTAAACAACCCTGAGCCCGTTTATACGGGTTCAATGGGCATATTTTTGGGCCGAGCCCACGGGCTCGGAGAACCCACAATAAATAACCGACCTTGTGTCACATGATGCCTCAGTAGGGGGGGTGTGACTGAATATCGTCAGTTGAGTCGGTCAATCAGTCGATGTCGGACGACAGTTAGTCGAATACGAAAGTATCAGCGACCACGACCAGATTACTCTGCGTAATACAAAATTCCTAACGTTTTGTACGTCGAACCTATTTTAGGACCGACTTAGTACAAGTACAAGGCTCCACTGCGAAATCACCCCACAACACTATCTAGCTCAGCGTCGTTATTATTTATCTAAGTGTTGTCATTATTTATTTATCTATCTCAGTGTCATCTTTATCTGTCTTAATGTCTTCATTATCCATCTCCATGCCTTCATTATATCTATCTCTAGTGCAATGGTGGGCGGGAAACCTCTGAAAGCTGTTCCCTTGGACCGGGCACCTCACAGTATTTTATTCTCCCCAGCTGGGTCTCTGTTCGCGGACAGAGTCACAACTGAATAGCACTCTGCCCGTAGACAGAAACGCAACTGAGAGATTTCCATTCTGTGTCCGCTATCAACACTGTCATCTGCATACCTTCCATTGTTAATATTGTGGATGCCAATAATGAATCCTGGTAGTACTTCTAATTCTCTCAGAATTGCCTCACTGTTGAAAAGACACACCTTCTTCTCATACCCCTTTCTATTTTTGTATATTTACTGAATTCATTTTCTAACCATATGCAGATGGTTTGCTCCCAGAATAAGTTCTGGGCCTATGTCACGGTTACTTGGCAGTTCTAACAAGTCTTTTTGCTTACTTTATCAAACGCATTTGCATAATCTATAAAACATAGGTATACATCTTTTTGCGTTTGTATTGCTCTTTCTTATACGTTTACATAACCCCACACAGAAGGAGAGATCAATTACATACGTAGCAAGAGAAAAGAGATCATTAAACTTGACTTTGGATTTGTTCAGTAGAAGTGGGATAGATGATTAACGGCAGTTACTTTGAAGTTGCCTGTAGCTAGATCCATGTGAAAGCGTTTGCATCTACTGAATTTTTCGTTGCCGATCCAAATTATATTACTTTTAAGAGGCTCTGAGTTTGACTATGTGTTTTAGCTTTGGTCATATTCTGGTATGGGGAGGAGCAGAACCCAGGTAGTGAAACCAACACCCCAGGTGGCATATGTAAAAACCTATCAGAAAGCACAACCATAATTGTGCACTTGATTACACCGAGAAGCCACACCAGCAACGCGGTCCATATGCCATTCACAAAATTACAGTACTGTAGCCCTGATATTATGCACCGACTGTTAGGATAAACTCTTTAGTAGTTAGAGAAACTTCTGATCCCTGATTATCCAACCCAGAAAATCTTTTGTTTCTAGCACCGAGAAGAAATTACAAGCATACCACCCGAAGTGAAACCATGACTTTATCCAGGAATCGAGGTATCAGAACTTCTCGAGTCGGAAACATCATACCTAAGCGGGCATTCCAGACACCAAGGCGTCCTGGGTATGATGATAAACTACATCCGCGTCCTGGGTATGACGATAAACTACATCCGCGGCCTGGGTAAGACGATAAACTACATCCCCGGCCCGGGTAAGACGATAAACTATATCTGCGGCCTGGGTAAGACGACAAATTACATCCGCGGCCTGGGTAAGACGATAAACTATATCCGCGGCCTGGGTAAGACGATAAACTACATCCGCGTCCTGGGGAAGACGATAAAATACATCCATCAGCAAGGCCTCTGATCAGGAGGTTTTGAGGAGCGTGGAACCTCCTCTTAATTGCTGGTGTTCCCAGGTCCACCCTAAACCATGGTGGTAGTACCTGTTAGGGTCCCAGCCTTGGGCAAATAGTCCCCCCCTCAAACTAGGGCCCAAACACTATAAAAGTATAAAAATAGGTTTTAATACTAGCAATACATTTTTTGCAAAAGGTTATTACCAGCAATGAATTTTTGAAGATAAAATTATTATCAGTAATATATTATTACCAGCAATACATTTAAAAAAATAAATATTAGCAGCAATACATTTTTGAAAAAAAATATTAGCAGCAATAAAAATCTTGTCGGCATTAAATAACCCATTGAGGTTGATATACCGTAAAATAAAATAAAATAAACCAAACCAGACACCGAGAGAAGCTCGCTTGATTTGGAGGACTAAAAGACCTACAAGAAGAAATGTTTACAAGGCTGTTTGGAGAAAAGCTGACATCCCATTCCCGTATATGAACCGTAATCCTAGCGATGCTAAAATTTCACATCGTGTAATTTTACATGACTTGATTATTTGCAAGCAAAAATCAAGAACAATTATAAATTTACGATGTGAATATCTAAAATTAACGACATTATAAGTGTATATTAAACTGACGATCAGCCTTGAAATTTAAACTGACGATCAGCCTTGAAATTTAAACTAACGACCAGCCTTGAAATTTAAACTGACGATCAGCCTTGAAATTTAAACTAACGTCCAGCCTTGAAATTTAAACTGACGATCTGCCTTGGAATTTAAACTGACGACCAGCCTTGAAATTTAAACTGACGATCTGCCTTGGAATTTAAACTGACGACCAGCCTTGAAATTTAAACTAACGACCAGCCTTGAAATTTAAACTGACGACCAGCCTTGAAATTTCCTTGAATGGAAAGAAGTTATAAAAGTATAGAAAAAAACAAAAAAAAAACAAAAAACTCTTAATAAACCGGCGCACGATTTACACGAAACTTGCTTTATTTTCTTTACATTCGAACTATTCTTCTCATCTTTGTTGTTATTATCGCAAACAATTCGGCCGTTGTGCTCTCTGGCTTTCTTCAAGTGTTTGATCATTGAAAAACGGGTTCTTGTACAATCACCGGAGTTAAGCAATGTTGAGCCTGGTCAGTACCTAGATAGGTTACTGTTTGAGAATACCAGATGCTATCTGCTTGAATGTACCGGTGGTGTAATGGATAACGACTCGGAGCTAGAAATCGGAGAGCCGAGTTCGAATTCCAGTCGATTTTGTTATATTCACTTACGCGCAGATAACATTGGGAAAAGTATGAATCCACCCCCCCAGCTGTGGATTAATTAGTAATACTTGTATCACTAGACCATTATTATCTACCACCCCAAGAAAAATTCTTCCAATCTAAAAATATTTTCTGGCTTAAAATTAACCTGCAAAAGATTGTAAACCATAGAAAACGAATCAATCATTCAGTTCCTTTTTACTATAAGTGGCTCTTGGGCCTTGTATTGAGTGAATATTTATTTAAAAGAATATGAATAATGAACCCTAATCTGTGATCAAATATTACAGCCCAGATTTGGTTTTATATGATTCCTGAATATCAACATTAAAAGGGAGAATATTACCTGCTGGAGGGTTGATAAGTCATAGAAACGAATCAAATCAATCAATGAAATACTGATTAGTTTACACAGGCATGTCTTTTTAGATTTATTTACATTCTCTGAATATAATTGTTTAAAAGAAACTGGCCACAAAGTGTGGGATCAGTTTATATATTGATCTTATATAGAATTGGTCCCCCACTTTATATCCACATTATAATTTCTTGTTTGTTGATAAGCCGTAGAAAACAAATCAATCAATCAATGAAATACTGATTAGCTACACAGGCATGTCTTTTACATTTATTTACATTCTCTGGAATATAAATGTATAGAAACTGGCCAGAAAGTGTGGGATCAGTTTATATATTGATCTTATATAGAATTGGTCCCCCACTTTATATCCACATTATAATTTCTTGTTTGTTGATAAGCCGTAGAAAACAAATCAATCAATCAATGAAATACTGATTAGCTACACAGGCATGTCTAAGATTTATTTTCATTTTCTGGAATATAAATGTATAGAAACTGCAGTGGCCCCAAAGTGAGGGACCAATTTGTATATAGAGTTTAATATAGAATTGTTCCCGCACTTTATAGCCACGTATTTTCTTGTTTATCAAATTCAGATTAGATATGAATACATTTTTTTTTCCTCGTTTACTATGGGAAACTAGAAGTAAGACTCAAATCAATCAAACCATCAATAAAAAAAAAAAATATTCTTACAATTTAGAAATAGTTTCTGGCTTTAAATAACCCGAAAAGAGTTGATAAGCCATAAAAAACGAACTACTGAATCAATCTTTTAATTTAAACTTAATCCGACAAATGTCATCATTTATGAAGTTTCTTGTGTCAAATATTGATAAGACAAAAGCGTGTAGGTTTTTTTTTATGATTCAGTTTTCGATATGACTTCACGATCTGGTCAAAGTTAATTGACCAGTTTTGGGACTTGGGTCTACAATCATCGTATGCCTCACATTTTTTATGTCTGAGAATTAGAATTGCATCTATTTTAAGCAATTCTATGTCAAAGGAAAAGGGAATGTCTTCGTTAATCAATGCTTCCGTTATCGTCTCTTTTCTTGACCGGAAGTGCTAGTCACAACAACGTTTATGATTTATGATTGCGTCTCATAAAAAAAAAAGAAAAAAAGAAAAAAAAAACAGAACCGAATCGTCTTTAACTGCAAAATTTAGACAAAGATTACTCCAAAGAAACCTGATACCTAAGGATTTAAATTAATTTTTAAAAATGAAATATCGTTCCTGAACCTTTAGCTCATTTTTAATTTCCAAGCTAATAGATTAAATTTAATATTATAAGCAGACTAATTTACTATATTTCAAAAGTAATTTAAACTGACAGGAAGGAGTTTTTTTTTATCGGTAATTTTAGTGCCATTTTTAACTATCTGTCATCAGAATATAATTCTCTTTATTAAAACAGGAGAGGAAAAATGGATAGCGGCTCGAATTGAGGAATCGGAGAGCCGAGTTCGAATTCCAGTCGAATCCATTTACATTAACTTACGTGCTAATACCCTTGGGAAAGGTATGAATCCTCTTCTCCCCCCAGCTATGGGTAAATAGTAGGACAGGCCGGGTTCTCTAGCCAGAAATGAATGGCTACTTACTGCGGGAAAAATCTGCCTCGTTAGTCACGTATCGAAAGATACATGATCGCCTACATGTGTATCACGCATTAAAAAACTTTAAAAATAAAATATACTTTATATATATTTATATATATATATGTGTGTGTGTGTGTGTGTATGTGTTACGTTAATATCAGGGAGGGAAAGGTATGAATCCTCTTCTTCTCCCCACAGCTAAGTAAGTAGCAGAACAGAATATATATATATATATATATATGTATATATATATATATATATATATATATATATATATATATATATATATGCACAACGAAGATTGCACAAGAGAGGACAAAGAATGACAAAGATTGAACTACAACAATGGTTTTAAAAAGATGAAAAACATGAACAGCACAGCAAAAAGAAATTGAAAATGGTAAGAGAAACATCATTTTATTTAAAAGAAAATCCCAAACTACAGTATCTACAAAATTCAACAGTAATTTCTGTGCTCTTTAGTATGTAAAAGTGTGGGTGTCAGTTGATTTAGTAGAAGAATAAAATCATTATATTTTAAATGTCGGTTTGTAGCAGAAAGCATTCGTAGATAGGTGATTTTGTCGTAAAGGTTGATAAAAAGTACACACAAACTCACAGTTTGGTCTGAGCCGTTACAATAGTCGTTAGTGGAGAGTTTGATATTTTATCCTTACTATAGCCAGGGCCGGCGCGCACTACCCCCTACTCCGACCAGGAGGAGTCTGAGTCTGTTTGGGGTCACCAGTGCCTATTTGACCCTTGCTATCTTATCAACATTTAATTTTTTTTATCTACATTTATATACGTTACAAATTGAACTAAGCACAACTGACTATTTATTAAAAGACCATAAATTTTCACTGATTTTGATGACTTTCTGAGGCTTTTTTTCCTGTCCAAATCCGTGAATTTGTTTTGCTCATGCTAAGTCTAAAAAATAAAAGACACTAAATAGAATTCATTATTTTTATCCATAATGTTGGATGTGTTAAATTATCCAATTTTTTAACAAGCAATATCTCAAGATGATTTTAAAAATTGCTGCAAAATTGTTTTATTTAAGATGGAATGTTCTATTATGACATGTCTCTAATTTGTATTTAGATACATTGTATTTATTTTTCTGTGGGGAGGCCGGGTCCTACTAACATAATTTTTATTTCGAATGTTTGCTTGTACTTTATGTTCGTTATTACGTTCATCCAATACCCACTCATTTCATGCCATATATTTTGGAAAAAAAAAAAAAAAAAAAAGAAAACAATCTGTATATTATCAAATGTTTACGTCATAGTTATTTTAGAAGGATCCCTGTGAATATGCGGTATTGTGGTACATGTTGGATCGAAACGTGATGGATGAGTTCTTGTGTTGATAGAGTAAATTGTAATGAATGAATGGGCTGCTAATGAGATTAGCGACGTTTAAGATAGTCAGTGTTGATCAGCCTCACCCCCTCCTCCTTTGGCCTTGTGCCAAAATTATAATTATATTGCAATAAAATGATCATTCTATTTGTTTTCAACTTTTGTTGTTGTTCACTTATATTTTATATGATCCGTTATTGTAAGTTACAATAAAATATGAGAACTATTTTATGAAAATTGAGATGTGCATATACGGGAATGTATATCATAGATTGGGAGGCATGAAACCCTTTTACTAGCCCTGTATATTAATATACATTTTTAAAATATCCTGCGACTGGGAGGTGTGTAGTGGCGGCACTGCTTTGTGACCTTCGGTATCATAAGATTAGCTTTTTATACAGACATTTAAGTTTCAAATTAAACTAAGCACAACCGTCTGTTATTAAAGGATGAAAAATTTTCGCGGATTTTGACGTCATTCTGGCTTTTATTTTTGGTTCAAATTTGTTTTGCACATGCCAAGTCTTGAAAAAAACACGATAAAAAAATTCACCATTTTTTTTTATTCGTAATGTTGATTGTATTAAAATTTCTCAACTTTTTAACAAGAAAAATCTCCAGTTGATGCTAAAAATTGCTGCAAAACATTATTGATTTAAGATGGAATTATCCATTGACATGTCTCTAATTTGTATTTAGATACGTTGTGTTTATTTTCAAATTTTCTAGTTGAATTGTTCACCTATTTTGTCTAGCATCAGTTATTGTACATAATTAGGTTACAATAAAAATAAATAGATGCATTTTATATGAATAGTACCTTATGAAAATTCATATGTATTAGAGTAGAGACGGAGTGTGTTTTGACGTCATTCTGAGGCCTGTCTTTTTCTTTTTCGTCCAAATCCATTAATTTGTTTAGCGCCTGCTTAGTCTAGAAAAACACCATATAAAATTCACTATCTTTTTTTTATACATAATGTTGAATGTGTTAAAATGCAACTTTTTAATAAGAAAAATCTCAAGTTGATGTTAAAAATTGCCACAAATCATTGTTGATTTTGTGATATTGGGGCTGTGAGGTGGTTAAATATTAATTCTGAGCAGACAAATGGTTAAGCCAAAAATGAAATATATACTGGAAGATAGAGAGATAGAAAGAGAGAATAGAAGACATTTTCTCTGGTAATGTGGAAGTGAAGAAAAGGCCATCTGGATTGGTTCACCTCTACGAATTGGAACGATGCACCAAGAGTTTACCTTATTTTATCTATCGAAAATCTGGTATTCGGATAAAATCAAATAGGGTAATGGCTTTATCTCTTTCTTGGGAAATTAGAAAAAAAAAACACATGTCATTGGCAAGAAGAGAGGCAGACGGGAATTATATATTCGCTGGCGAAAACAAATAGAAAATGAAAACAGTGAATGAACCCGCTGCGAGGGTTAGGATTATGAGAATCGATCCTGTCATAACAAACAAGTGGTGTGGTTTATGTTTTCGCTAAGACGGTGATCGGCCCAAGGATGGAAAGCAACGTGTCTCTTCGTTTAGAATTTAGGTAAACAAATACAATTTCGTTGACGAAAAAAAAATTGGAAATATTTTTATCTATCACACGGAAGGTTAAAATGAGTATCAGTGGCTTGGTTTGTGTTTTTGCTGGACAGAAGTAATAGAAGGGAAGTGGAAGGGAAACAGAAAATTGAAAATAAAGAAGAGAAAAAAAAATACGCCCTTTCACATACACACTTTAAAAATTAGATTTGTCACAAAGACAGTTATGCCAGCCCTGAGAAGTGGGCACAGTTAAAATGCTGAGAAGGAAGGAGTAAGAGGCAGAATTTATCCCTGCCTGTATGGAGTGGCGGTGCGAGATGTGAAGCGAAGATGGCTGGAGTTAAGAAAGGAGTAATCCCAGTGACTACGCTCAAGGAAGATGGGTAATTCTCAATTCGGAAAGTTGATTAAGAAGGTAGAAACTGGGAATGAAGAAAACCCTTATTGTAATTAATGAAAATTAGGAATCACCGAATCACCAGAATCTTTAGATTCTACGCCAGTTTTGGGCCGAATTGGATATAAACAGATGCCTTTGGGGAACTCAGAGACTTGGGCTGAGAACCCACATCGAAGGCCTCTAGAATACACTGCCACCTGCCAACAGATTTCCGGTTTACAAGACTTTGAACCCGGCTCAAAAAGAAATTTAGACAAGGCCCTGTGTCACTATAGATTGATGCGAGAAGGGTTAATTTTTGTTGTAGCAAGAGCTATTTAAGCCAATTAAAGTTTAACTCCATGAATCTCTTATTTTATTTTTCGTCGTGAAGATAATTTTCTTCTTTAATATAGCACACACCACGGCTTGAACCAGCGCTGCGATTACGACGACCTTCAATCTTCCACTGCTCTCAGGTTAAGAACACAGCGTGAGCAGAGACGGTGTGGATCGAAGCGGCCAGCGACGAACATGCAGCATGGACACGCATCAGAAATGACCCTGTTGGCCCTGTGGTTAAAACGTCGTCCTAAAACTCTGAGGACCGGACTAATAAACGTGGTTACACCACTGGGTGTAATTTATTTAAGATGGAAAGATTGATTATGACGTGTCTCTAATTTGTATTTAGATACATTGCATTTATTAAAAAATTTTCTAGTTGAATTGTTCAAGCATATTGCATATCTTCCGTTTTTGTACATGATTAGGTTACAATTTGTAGAGCATGCGAATTATTGATTGGGATGGTTTTATCTTAATAAATCGGCCATGACTGCAGTAAAGAGCTTAGTTTTTGTCGATATTTCTGATACTGGTTGGCCGCGTGATGTTAGGCTGCCTGTTTTCAATAAAGGGAAGTAATTATGGCACGTAAACAAGCTGGCATTCTCGAGTCCCCGTGAAATGTTTCTATATTAACCACGGACTTACTATTCATATTTTTTCTTTTCATAACGATTAGGAGGTGATAAATTAGTTATGGACCGATAAGTCGAACAAGATATAGCACACAATCTGGTAAATATGAATTCTCCTTCTTTATGGGCCATGTCTCCTCAGGGCGTAGCCGACCAAGGCTCTCCACAATCTCCTGTACTTTGTAGCTCTTAATAAATTTTGTCTTTTCATTGTTTCTTCTAAACCTTGTCCCACCATCCATTTACACAATCTCGCCATTCATCTCCATGCCAGGTTCCTTCAGGACGTAGGTGATCATGGTTCTCCACATTTTCCTGTCCTTTGTGGCTCTTAGTAAATTTCGTTTTTCGTTGTTTCTTCCAAACCCTTTCTCACCATCTATTTACACAATCTCGTTCTTCTTCTACATGTCGGGCCCCTTCAGGACATAGGCAATCACGGCTCTCCACAATTTCCTGTCATTTGTAGCTCTTAATAAATTTCGTATTTTGTGGTCTCTTCTCAACCTTGTTTCATCATCTATTTAAACTATTTGTTTTTTTTACATTCCGAGTCCCTTTAGGACGTAGGCGATCATGGCTCTCCACAAATTCCTTATCCTTTTTAGGTCTTAATAAATTTCGTTTTTTGTTGTCACTTCTAAACCGTGTTTCATTATATATTTACACAATCTGGTTCTTCTTCTACATGTCGAATCCCTTTAGGACGTAGGCGATCATGGCTCTGAAAAGTTATTTTCCTTTGTAGCTCCTAATTAATGTTGTCTTTTCATTGTCTCTCCAAAACTTACGCTCACTACGTATGTCATGCGTTGTTTTCTTCTTGCCTTCTCTCTGTCCCGTGAGCATCAAATTTTCCAATCCCTCTTTCCTCATTACCTGCCCCAGAAATTTCAACTGTCTCTTCCTGATGTTAAGTATAAATTTCTTTTTTATTTCCATGTACGTTCGATGGGATCTACAGCATGTTTCTGTTGTTTCAATTCTCTCCATCTTTGGGATGATTGTCCAGCATTCACTGCCATATAGGAGCACAGATATCGCCTAATAGTTCGGTACTCTTTTCTTTGTTTCTAACGAAGTTTTTCTGTTCCTTAATACTCTGTTTAGCTTTTGGGAGGTATCTTTCGCACCATTGGATTTTACAGTGTCGCAATTTTCGTCCTCTCTTAAACGACTTCCCAGATATTAACCTAAAATCACGCTCACAATCTCAAACGCCATATATCCAGTTAACGTTTAAACACCCTTGCATCAAAAATAACATTTTACTACATAGAAAACTCTGAGAATTAAACTGAAAGTAAAATGCAAAAAGTATTTACCATTTTTTTCCCTCAAGATTATATTTTCTCATTTACTAATAAACAACTGATTGATTAAATCCAGACAACAATAATAAATAGGTGTAATATCGTATGCAAAGACAAGTATAAATAGAGAACAACTGGCGAACATAAGGTGGCTATGCTTAGCAAACCCGGTTGCTATTCAGGACACGGAAAACTGTACAACGACTACTACTACGCAAAGATATATGCAAAACATAACATAATTCTAATTAAAAAAAAAAGGAATTTTAATTAAGTTTATAATTTCAAACTGAATGCAATTTTTCTGTTTCAGTGAATAAATTCTGATTAAAATTATTTATTTGTCCATCTATACGTACGTAATATCACCAAAAGATGTAAGAAGTTTGAATAGTTTAAATAGGAAAAAATAGAGAAATGGGTCCATTGGAGCCAGATGAGCCCTGACCACCACTATACCGGTGGTAGGGAAAATGACCTAATGCCCAGCCACCGGTTGAACGGTGGGTAAACACATGTAACTATTTTTATATCTACCGTGAAACATTACATACGAATCATTTGCGAATTTCGACTCAGGAGCTCAAGCAGAAGGGTCAAAATTGTTCAGGAGCGAAGGGCTCAAAGGGTTAATACTAGAATTCATATTAGGAAAAAAGTGACCCCAGACCTTTTAACAGAGTGAAAATTCATCCTTTGAGCACTGACCACCCTTTATTTTTTAAAAAAAAAAATTTTTGCTCAGCCATTTGTTGTTTATTGGTAAACACATTAAATATTTTATATCTATCGTGAAACATTTTTACAAATTATTTGCGAATTTTAACTCAGGATATTCGGATAGTAGGAGAAACAAAGGCTTAATGGAAATTTTTTTATTTTAGTTCTTTAAGGGTTAAAAAGTGGGACAGATGACAAATATTTTTTTTATAGATATATAAAGAAAAAATAGTGGTTTCTAGCACTTTAACGGGCAACAAAAATTTAAAAATATTTTGCGTTAATTAAGACATTTCCTTTGTCATAGAATTGTATATATTTTAAGCCATTGTAATAAAAAGTGATAAAAAACACTATGGTGGTTATACAATGATTCTCTGTCAAAATGTCATAAACTTCACGAGATCATGAGGTCATATCGACTCAATAAGAGAACTGATTCAGAGAAAATAATCTATGTGCTTTCACTTTTTCAAAATTTGATAGAAGAAACGCCAAAGAAGATGAAATTTGTCGGATTAAATTAAAATTAAAAATTGATAGATCGATTCGTTTTTTACGGCTTATCAACCCATTGCAGGCTATTTAAAGCCAGAAAATATTCTTAGATTGTAAGAATTTTTTTTTTTTAGATAATAACGATTTAGTGATTCGACAATTACTAATTAACCCATAGCTAGGTGGTTTCCTACGTAATAAAAATTTGATACAAGAAATTAATTTATTATGTAGCCATAAAATGGGTAATCAATTTTATATTACAATGAATATATAAACTGATCCCTCAATTTTTGGCCACGTTAGTTTCTATACATTTATATTCTAGAGAATGTAAAGAGATCTAAATGATATATACCTTTGTAGCTAATTTTATTGATTGATTGATTCTTTTTCTACGGGTAATCAACTATTGGCAGATTATTTAAAGCCAGAAAATGTTTAGATTGTAAGAATTTTGTATTTCAGAGATAATAATGATTTAGTGATACAACTCTTGAACTAGTGTATAAAACACAGACGGGAATTTTATGGTGGATCCAAAGAATTTTCAAAGGGTATTTGCACCATATAAAAGACAGCATTCTGATTCTGTTTTTTTGATAAATATAGATTACACCACCTATAGATCAAGATTTAGAAAACCAGCTGTTATAAATAATAATTTACCAATTTATAACCTTAGCTGGGGAAAGTTTCTTGATAAAATTGATAATTATGAAACCGGTGTTTCAATGTGATACGGCCTTAAGCAACAAATAACTTCATTCTTAATGAAAAAAATTTAGTTGTAAGTAGTTACTTTTCTACTACTCTCAGTTGTTCATTGGTATACTATGTAAATTCTAAAGAAGAAAAAACAAATAAAAAAACAAATATATATATATATATATATATATAAATATCACGAATATATATATATATGTATAAGCATGAAAAAGCAAACAGATTATTAGAAGGTTTTGCAAAAACTGTTCACTTTTAAATTTAAAAACTGTCATGATATATAGCACTTTTAACTTTAAATATACCATATAAAAAACAATATTTTTAAAAATATATATATTATATATATATATATATATATATATATATATATATAAATATATATGAATGTATATTTGGAGTGTTATAGGTTATATATATACATAATTATTTCATTATATAGATTTCAGTCAATTATTGTATATATATAAAAATATAAATTTTGCGTAATATATAAATATATATATATATATATATATAAATTCGTCCTTTATTTTATATACATTGTTTTAAGTGTTTATATGAATATATATATATATATATATTATATATAAACCAATGTGAAATATGTGCATATATATTTCAGTTAATGTAAAAAAATATGTATATATATATATATATATATATTTAAAATATGTGTATATATAGATATTTATATATTTTAGCATATAAATATATATGTATGTATAAACCTTTTTTATAAATATATATCCAAAGTGGAGTATATATTCATATATATATATATATATATATATATGTTATATATATATATATATATATATATATATATATTTAAAAATGAATATATATATATATATATATATATATATATATATATATATACATATGAAAAATATATATATATATATATATATTTCCCATTTATGTATATATATATTAAAAAGAAATTTCCAATAAATATATATTTGAGTAGACTCTCTCTCTCTCTCTATATATATATATATAATTCTGTGTGTGTCTATATAGGTTTATATATATATTTTCATTTCTCTGTGTATTGTAATATATATATATATATATATATATATGAAATGGATATTTATTTGTGCGTACATATATATATTTCAGTATGTATATATATATATAAAATATATATATATATATATATATATATATAATTATATTATATATATATATATATATATATATAATATATTAAGTATGTTTATATATATATATATATATATATAAATATATAATTCAGTAAATTTAGCTTGTATATATATATATATATATTATTTATTTAGTATGTGTGTATATTTATATATATATTTATTAAGTGGGAGAGAGAGAGATAAATATATTTTATTTCAGTTTATGTAAAGAATATATAAATTAATATTAAAATTATATATATATATATATATATATATATATATATATATATTTCAGTGTGTATATATATGTTTATCTATATATGTACATTTTTCAGTGTGTATATATATATATATATATATAACCTCTAAAATATGTATTTTTATATATATATATATATATATAGGTTATACCAAACGTTTATATATATATAATTTCAGTGTATTTTATATATATATATAATAGGTGTAGTTTATATATATATATAATTTTCGACAGTGTATATTTATATATATATATAATTTTTTAAGTATATAATAGTCTCTCTCTCTCTCTCTCTCTATATATATATATATATATATATATATGCTCCTAAATACCAATGAAAATCGGTCACATCTATTGAGACGGAATAAGCCCATACAAAATCAGCTGGCATTGGACATAAAAAAAAAAACCGCCGCTAAATAATATGTATGTGGGAAAAACATGCAAAAAAAATACAAAAAAACATAAAAAAGTGAAGCGAAAATTTTTTTTCTTTCATGTCTTCCAGCAGACACCCTATTGTCCGCACATCTGCTTAAACAGTTTACTAAGACGTTTGGAAACGAAGAACATTTTACAACACGTCTTGAAAATTTATTTGTTCATTGGTTTTTCTTTTTCCTAAAATAGATTTGTTGAATAACTCAGCTCTTTGATTCCTCAATTAAATTTAATCTTTTGTAATTAATACCTTGTGTTTTAATGAAGTCTAATGTTGATTATAAAGGTACAGCAATTTGGGCTTTGATTCTGGTCGTTCCAATGAAAAAAACCCCCAATTTTTTGGGTGAGGGCCTGACTCAACATAGAGGCTTGCATTAAATGCCTTGAAAATTTACCTTGCTTATTTGGGTCAAAAGGGTGTCTGCTGGAAGACTATGTGTCTAGTAACAGGATAAAATCCAAAATTCCAAGAATCCAAGGTTGGATTTCAGACATTTGGCATCTTGCCATTCTGATAAAATTTTATTATGGTGAGGTGCAAATGAATTTAAATGCAAATGTTACATTGATAGCAAAAATCATCATTGAAGAAGGAACTTTTCATTCACCAACTTTTTTTTTAAGCGTTTCACCCAAGAACAGTTTCTTTAACGCATTAGGATTCAATGGGTTTCAGAAGATTTTTTTTAACACATCCAAAACAAAAATTTGTTGATCGTGGCTAAATTTCTGGCAATAAAAGAGCCTTGTTATCCGAATCTATTTTTAGGAACAAGAATGTATGGACTCTCTCCTTGAATAACAATGGTATCTCATTTTAGCAGAACTAAAAACCTTGTACAGAAAATAATGCATTTATTCAAGAAAATCAATATTGGCTTCAACAACGGGAAGATTTTTTGGAATCTCTGTTTGTCCACTCTTCTGGACAATGTCTTTGTTTACTGTGCCGCGCCAGGAAATTTTTCTCTCCGGAATCGATCCTTCAAATCTACAAATCAACCATTCGCCCTTGCATGGAGTAATGCTGCCATATATGGTCTGGAGCCCCTTCTGTTTGCCTCAGGGTTCTTGATAAGCTCCAGAGACGGATATGCAATATAATTAGCCCTGATCTGGCATCTCACCTGCAGTCGCTCTCTCACAGACGTGCCGTCGCCTCTCTCTGTCTTTTTTACAAATACTTTCATGGTAATTGCTCCGAGGAGCTGCTTTCGCTGGTTCCAAGACTTCGCGAATTCAAGCGTCCTACGAAGCTGGCATCCCGCTCTCACTATTTCACTGTTGAAACCGTTAAATGTAGCCGCCTCTTCTACTCCAATAGCTTCATATCTCGCACCTCTCGCCTGTGGAACTCCCTTCCCTTTTCCTTTTCCCCTGATAGCTATAATCTCCAAATATTCAAATGTAATGTCAATCGGCATTTCCAGTTGCCTTGATCTATCCACTATCCTTCTCCTCATCCTTTCCTCTATCACTCCTATCTGATCTTGCTCCAAATCTTCTGTAACCGCTTGCGTGCTAGTGGCTTTCCGCCTTGCTAGGGGTGACATGCTTAAAACAAAAAAAAAATTACTCAAATAAGTTTTATCCATAAAGATAACGTACAAACAGAAAATATATTAAAATATCTGTCGGATTTAATCCATTACATATAATATTTATATATATACAGATTACTCATAAAAAAAGCTACTTATCTATAGTGTATGTATGTGTAGGGTTGGGAGAAAGACTGTGTGTGGCACAAGATCGGGTGAAATAAAGCAATGCCAAGGGGGAAAAGATCTCCTCGGAAGCGACGACACAAGACCTATTGTTGTTGTTGTTGTTAATGAATATCAGAACAGAGTGTGTCTCTGCCCTTTGTTATTATAATCCTGAATAGAACACCACCTATCGGGCGTCCTGGTAGACAGGCTACGATAATCTCCACAAATCCGTCCCTTCTTCCCACACGGTATGGATTAAATAGTAAGTCTGCCTGAACTGTCTTACCTTGAAGTGGCAACCAGTTTAGGAGGAGGAGAACGCTGAATTCAAAATCAGCCAAGAAGGCAATATTGACCTAGACACACCATTGGTGCTATGGCGACGAAAAATGTGACTAAGGGAGACAGAATGAAAAAAAAGGGATTCGCAGAAAAATAATTTTTCCAAAGATTTATTTTACGATTTAAAAAAAAATAATTTTTCCAATTTATAATTAAGTTACTGAATATTTTAATGGATTTAAAATTATTAAATACTTGGAGCAATTCTGACATAATATTCAATAATAAATGGGTTTTTGAAAATCAAGAAATAGAAAGCTTAACTAAATCAAACGACCAATTCATTCTTACGAGATAATTGATTTACATTTCTTAATGTAATGACATTTTGCAACGAGCGTATATGGAAGCGTAGACGCACAGTTTTAAGGATTGTAAAGGATGCGGTTAATATTTGGTGCGGATGTGTGGACGATTTCTATAAAGAACAACGTGACTCAAAAAAACAAAAAAACAAAAAAAAACAAAGAAGAGAAAGAGAAAATTATATTTACGTACATAAAAATAGAAGAAAAAAGAAAAGAATGAAAAACATTTAATGGGCCAGTGGTATTGTGTGTGTGTGTGTGTGTGTAGAGGTTTCGTATTTGGCTTCGTACCGCTAACAAAAGTTGAATGTCGGTGGACCGCAAAAACAAAACGAAGACTTGATTAGAAAATGACTGGCCAGTGTGTATTGACCCACGTAGGTACAAGAAGCCAGAATGCATGATCACCAGCAAAAAGATGAACCCAAAATGCAAATTACAGATCGGGGATACTAAAACCAAGCAGGTAAAGAATTTTAAATATCTTGGAAGTATTCTAACAGAGGACGGAAAGTGCGACACGGAGATCCGAAGACGTATTGCAGTGGCCAAAGATGCATTCAAAAGTTAATTGAGCAT
>CAHIKZ030004025.1:0-45976 GCA_903632075.3 Acanthosepion pharaonis
TAAATGCCACATTCTGTAGCGACGTATGCGCACTGAAAAAGACACATACTGTTAGTCTCTACTAGTGTTTGAGTGTTGACATTTGTCAGTGTCAACACATTCCAAGTTGATTAATGTTTGTTTGCCAACCAAAGGATTCATTGATTAAACATTTTTTAAATCTTTAAAAATGGTCATGGAAAAATCTTTTTAAAAAAATCATAGAAATAAATTATATCACCTAAAGAAAAAATTGTTAACTTAATTAAAAAACATGTATCACTTTCTTTTTATTTAAAAATAAAATAAAGTGAAATACATGTTGTTAAACTAAAACAGAAGTAGTAGGGTATTGTTGTGTTAAAACTCATTTAAAAGGTGCCGCAACAAATGCTAACAACCCGCTAAAGAAAACTTTTCTTTTTTTTTCCTGTTAGAAAACGCTCATTTACTTATGGAAGCATTAATCAGCGGTAAACGAACCACAGTCAGTCAGTTGTTTGTGTGTAGTATAATGCATAATAAACGCGTAAGCGATCATGTATCTTTCGATACATGACGCATTTTTTTCCCGCGGTAGGTTGCTATTTCTTCCTGCGGTAGACCAGTTGCCATCTAAGGCTATAGAACCTGCTATTTACCCATAGATGGGGGGGGCGGAGAAGAAGAGGATTCATACCTTTCCCAAGGGTAATGGATTCGACTGGAATTCGAACTCGGATCTCTGATTCCTCAATCCGAGCCGCTCCATTCCACCGTACTAAGATTAAAAAGTTATGAGAAATTTATCCCGGCTTTTCCACATGAAAGGATTAAGAAGGTTAGGTTGTAGGATTCACCGGTCTGTAGAGGTTACCGGATCGCCGTAACTAATTTACGCAAATTACCGCAAAATATGAAACAAGAAGAAGAAACACGTTAAACATTTACCTGTGCAACTTCTCTTGTTGCATGTGTTTCTTCTTGTTTCATATTTTGTGGTAAATTGCGTAATATAAATGAGTTAAGGCGATCCAGTGACCCCTACATGCTGTTCGATTACCTAATGGTGACTCCGATGGGTCGGTGGTAGACAACCTCGACGCGCAAAATCAACGAAATATTTTCTTTCTAAACAACATTTTCGAAGAACACTAGCATGCCACATAGAGTTCATATCAGAAAAGAAAAGTAAGACTGCAAACAAGAATGGACACAAACATGAAAGAACACATGGAAACGGCAGACATCACAAAAATTCCTTTTACCGACAAAATGGAAACACACGCCAATTAACTTCAATTTTCGATGACGCAACTCGACACACTAGTGACTAAAGTGTAGCATATCTCAGAGCGACTGCCCTTCTTTTACTTACGACTCGAGTATGAGAATTTGCAAGCATGTTATTCGTTCGCTATTAATAGGCAAATTTCTTAATTTTCTCATTTTGCTGCTGCTATTGGATTTTGTACGCCAAATCTGTCCACGAGCAGTATCTCTTCAACTAAATGCGCGCATCCTAAAATTAGCCTGGAACATTGGAAGAAAGACAAAATTTAATAACTTAACGCTGGACAATTCCGATTTACGCCAACTGTATTGTCACTACCAGTAACCAGCAACATTTCACCTGTTTCGACTGTCAGAATATTCCCCCAGTGCATATTACGCACCTGTATCGGCCGTCGGGATGTAGCGGACCGTGGGGTATTTTTACGCGTGTGGAACTCCTGAAATAACGTCCACTACAAAAATATGGCGGACTAGAGATGAGTCCAACGAAAAGAAAATGTAACAGAAAAACAAGAATCATGTACAAACAAATATGTGTATTAGACAACAAAAAGGGTTTACAAAAGACAAAAACATTAACGTGTGTGTGCATGAACGTAAAGAGTTCATGTTTCAAAGTATGCTCGTGTGTGTGTGTGTGTGTGTGTGTGTGTGTGTGTGTGTGTGTGTGTGTGTGTGTGCATAATGTTCATGGCATCTTCCCAAGGAAAAGCATAGCGTTTCCCACGAAGGAGAAAACGCAATATTCTACGAGAGCCTACATTGTCGTAGTGTGTCCGCTGAAAAGTTGAAAAGAGAGAGAGAACGAAGTATTCTCGAGTATTTATAGTTTAGAGATAGCCTCCCCTATGAACAATTTGGACAATTAAGAAATTAAACAATTAGGAAATTAAGAAGGAGTACACACCGAAAAGGAAATATACAAGCGTCGACCACCCGCATTTACCTCATTCAATACCTTCTATGTTCAGATCAGGCTGAAACATTACAACTATACCCCATTTCAGCTGCAGATTACATATTGCAAAATATTTTCAATCTTTTCCAGTTTGCGGGGAGGTATTATAGAGTTTAACCTCTGCATGCCAGTGATCTATAAGCCAATTATTATATTATTGTAATTTAACTACGTTTTAACTATATTTACTGTGTATTTACATGTTAATGACAGATTTTGTGCAAACTAAACGCAAACCAGACTCCAGACAGAAATCTTACAATAATCATCGCTGATTGATCAATATATATCAAAAGTAGCAACAACGCCTACGCATAGTGTTTAGATTCAAAATATCGCCAAAACTTTGAAACGTGTTCTCAAGCCTTCTCATCTCGCCACATCCACTACAGTCCTCTATTTTTGGGAAACAGGTTTTGTTGAGTTGACACTTTCGAATATTTGTTGGATAGCAAAAAATAAGATTAAAAAAGTTACATTAACATATAACTAACAGATAAAAATTATTTCATACATTATATTCTTTTGATTTTTAAACATTTGGAATAAAAAGAAAATGTATTAAAGTTTGAGTTTGTGTGTTGATATTTTTGTGTGTGTAAAGGAAATATATGTTTGTATTAAAGCTTAAAGTCCCTCAAATCAGATACATTTTAAAATAGGCTGAGTTGATTTGAAAGTAATAAAAAGAAGAGTACAATGAAGGCCGATTTGAAAAATTTTTTTCTTACTCTTAATAGCTATAGTTTAAGATATCAGGTTTCTCAATGATAGTAAGGTGAACGCATACACTCAAATAAAAAGGTGTGTCGGTTGGACAATCTGGCTAACTGCTTAGCTATGCCGTAACTTGTGCTTATTATAAAATCAGTTTCCATATAGGTGGTACAAGTAGATGTGTTTATTTAATTTATTTGCAATGCTGAAAAATAGTTTATTATTTCTTAATGTCGAGCCGAATTTTGAATATTTATTTTATTTTTAGATCTGGATTCTGACAAAAGAAAGTCATCTAGTGTATCTGGATTTATATTTGACGTAAATAGCACATAGTATAAAATACAAAACGGAATGTAATGATTCAAAAACATAACAATTGAATTTATTAGTGTTTGGTGTACAAGCAAATAAGCTGAAGGTGTGATAGAATTATGTCTCTTACATTTGGAAATATTTGTACCTGAGCTCATAAAGATGAAGTAATTATTAAACTGTAGTTTAGAAGAATAAAGTTCCTTTAGCATGTTAGGAATTGTGGATTGGTAAAGTTGGCAAGAGTTCAGAAGAGATTTTAGACTTCGTACTTGCGTGAAATGGAAATGTTCTTTAACGTCTGACTGCATGGTCAAGGCGGGAGTTCTTGAAGATTACATCTTGGCAGCAAGGAGAAAGATAAATGAAAAACCGAAGAGAGAGAGAGCTTACACGTATTTTGTTTATATAAGATCGTGTATCACATGACCGGCTCAGATCGAAAACGCGGGAAAACAGATTTGTCGCGTGCAGACGGTTTGATTGGTCAGAACTGTTAGAGCTAGTTTTGAGTAGATTGACCAATGAATGCTTGTCGCATGATTTCTATGTACTGTGTTTATGTAATGGTGGTGGTGTGATTCTACAAATCGTAGTTTTCATTAATTTACCGATTGATTTTAATTTATAAATCAAATGGTTCGATTCCTATGTATTAAATGTTCTATATGGAACAAAAAGAAATTTTGTTTTGGGTCAGTATCCAAATAGATATGCTGGTTTGTGGGGGATTAATCTCATCATAAGCTTGTATCCAATTGTGGTGTACTACTGGACAAATCGTTTGCTTTTCTCTTGCTTAGTGATAGATCCGTAATTCTCAAACGCTGTGCTGCGGTACACTAGTGTACCGCGCTAATCTCTTAAGTGCGCCATGAAAGTATGATTGGATTCGAAATCTCGTCATAAATGTTCCTTCTAACATTCGACTTCGGTTATGCGAAGAAGAAGAATTGATCACCGTTTCTAGTGATCGAGGGCTCAAAATAAAACATTCGACTGTACCCATTGATACATTTTGAATTTCAATACAAAAAGAAATATCCCACATTAGCTAAAAAAGGTTTTATCAGTTTTATTGTATTTTCTACTACTTCTTATTAGGCTTCTCAACCCTAAATAGCATCAAAAATAAGAAGCAAGAAAAACTACGCTCAAATGAAGACGAAATGAGCACCTGCTTATCGCACATTCGACAAAACATTGAAGAAATCGTGTAAATAACAAGCACAAGTTTAACACTAAATAAGTTGCACAAATAATTGAATATTGAAATAAAGTAACTTTATATTTGTGTGTGTATTTTTAAAAAATCTATGGTTTATTTCATAACATTTAAAAAATTTTGTTAAGTGTGCCGTGATATTTTCATTTCCTCCTAAGTGTACCGTTGCAGAAAAAGGTTGAGAAACACTGCTATAGATGTTTAAGTGTGATATGTAGGACGTTGGACATATTTCATTGGTACGTATATTTATTTATTTATTTTATTTTATTTTATTTATATATATTTTTTTGTTACTCTGCATTACACAATGAGATTTGTCTCCAGTTGCCCGGCGCACCAACAAATACATATAAAAATACACGTGAACAATACAGATGTAAAAAAACACGCAGAATATCATATGAAAAAAGTAAAAGCTCTTAAAATACATTAAAATCATCAGCGTGTAACAGCGTTCATTTTACTCAGGGCCCAAGGATAAAAGCTGTCCTTCAAGCGCTTTTCTTAGAATTAACAGATTACGTTGCCCTAAGAGTAACAATTCAAACAAGTGAAACCAAAGATGCCTGCTGTTTTTCATTGTGTTTTCTGTTTAACTGTGATAACGGGATTTAGAAATGTTTTTCAAGGTTAGCGGGCAGTTAATTATTTTCTGGGCAACATCTGTAACCCTTTGGAAGACTCTTTTGTTTACTACTGAGCAGTTGGTATACCACAAGTGTGTCTAACTGGTGGCCCGCATGCGGCCTTTTACATGCATCATGGCGACCCTCAAAAAGGTTTCTATAGTTGTGGTATATCGAAAATTTTGTAATGTTGGTAATGCAAATTATTAAACAGTGAGATTTTTTTTTCAATTGGTATGATTATATTGTTTATTCTCAATGTTTTTTTGTTGGTTTTTTTTTTCGAATGTCAGCGACTATTTTTAACTTCGTTTAATCATGTGATCAGCCTTGACAACTAAATAAAAACAAATGTAAAGTGAAAACGTTCGTAATTTTGTAATAATTTGCCTTAAAATAATTTGCCTTAAAAATGTCGAATTCAGAATGGGAATTACAGTCATTTTGTACCACCGTTAATGGAAAGATAAACTGTTTGATTTGCAACCACTGCATTGCGACGCCAAAAGAATAGAATGTGAAAAAACATTATGAAACAAACCAGCAATCTTATGTTAAATATGAAGGAGATATGCATGTTTCAAAAGTGAAGGAATTCAAGGTTAAGTTAACACAGCAATAGAGTTGATTTACACAAATTCAGAAAGGCAACGTTAGTTCTGTTACTGCAAGCTTTGAACTCTGCAAAATGATCACCATCAGTGGAAAATCTTACAGTGAAGGAGATTTCATAAAGCGATGTCTGTAAAAACAGCTAAAATTGTATGCCCAGAGAAGTCACACATTTCAAGACATTCCATTAATCAAGAACACTGCTGCTGAATGGATTAATGAAATGGCAGGTGATTTGAGTCGACAGTTGAAAATGTTATCAAGTTTTGAACATTTTTCTATTGCTCTGGATGAGACTGTTGACATAGCTGGAATAGCACAACTCGCCATTTTCATCAGCGCTTGTGACAATGAATTTCAAATTTATGAAGAACTTGTGGAATCTTTCACATTAGCCTTTCACCCCTTTCAGAAAGATGTATTCTTCTCTAACAAGCCTTTAACCAATCATCATCTCGTTTCTGCAAACTCAACCTCCTATTGGCTAATAAACACCAAATTGTAGCAAAGTTCCAGGTGAACCCTATTACCCGCCGAGCTCTCTGGAGCCGATTTTGCTACACAAAAGTCTATAAAAATAACCACATGACTCAATTCACTGACTCACACACCACATTGAAATCTCAACAAACTCAGCAAAGCATTCATCAACCATTGTCCGCGTGTTAAGCAACATCTACAATTGACTTAAAAAGTGAACGTTTTCATTACTAAAATGTAATTGTACACTTCAGCAATTTAGCCTATCAGTTAAAGGCAAGCAACTCTTGACAACATTTATTTTTACTTCTAAATTACGCACGTACATACACTGATAAATGAACGAACACATTTGATATCTTTCTTTACAGAAACCAAATTATTTTAATTTTTCTAACAATCAAAAAAGCATCAACATTTCTTAACCACATTTCTGCATAAACATTCTTTATAACATTGTCTTAGTTATCACATCAACAAACATTTTGATTGTCATTTCATATATATTGTTGATATGAAAATTTCTTTATCGTTAGATCTCTAACAACTGTGTTTAGTAATTTCTTGCCATGCAAATTTTCCTTAAATTGTTTGTGTAATCTATATGTTGTGGGATACTGACTTTATAAGCACGCATGATCTTCGTTTTACATAAATTTACCTTCTGATACATTTCACTCCATGTACATCCTGCAACTAACTAATTAAACTGATCCCAATGCATGATACTACAACGAACCAGAACATTTTTGAGAAAGTTGAACAGCTTTTCCATGAGTATGGCCTTGATTTGAGTAAACTTATCTTTTGATGGTGCTGCCCATATGGTTGGGAGACATAATGGTGTTGTTGCTAAGCATTTTCACTGTATAATTCATCAGCAGAACTTATGTTCTAAGATTTTAAAATTAGATTATGTGTTGAGTTTTGTCACAAAAACAGTGAACTATATCAGAGGTCATGCTCTGCATCACCATCAGTTTAGCCAGTTATTGGAAGACATGAATAATGTCCCATTCTACACAGAAGTTCAGTTTCATGTCATAAGGTACTGAAAAGATTTTTTTATTGTGACACAAAAGTGTTATGTTTTTGGAGATGAAGGCTCAAAGCACAGATGAATTGAAAGATGATAGCTAGCTCAAGATCTAGCTTTTTCAGTGGATAATACTGCCCAATTAAGTGAACTTAATTTGGAATTACAAGGTAAAAATAAACTCATCACTCAGTTATATGATGATATCAAGTGTTTCGTTGCAAAATTAGCTTTATTGAAGTCCCAGTTGTCACATGAAAACTTGATTTATTTTCCTATGTGCAAGGAGTTTAAAAAGACTGCTAATAATGAGCCTTTATTTATCTTTGATAAGTACGACAATTACCCGGAATTGCTGCCAAAGGAATTTCAACGAAGATTTTGTGTTTTTTCTTCTTGCAAAGATAAATTTACACGTTTACAATTATTTCCAATCTGTGCACTCTGTGCATTAGAATTCAGATGATAAGTTTTGCTATATGGCTCATTAGGCTTAAAAAGAGAAATGGAGAGGAAGAATTTCCAAAACGCAAACGAAAGACAAAACTCTTATTCAAAGTGAAATTTGAAAAGAAACAAATATTTATTAAAATGATAAAATATTTTACAATATACAAATTGTACAAAATATAATACAAACCTTGCACAAAATTCTCCCTGTGTGCATCAAACTGTCAAAGCATGTTAACAGATATTTTAGAAAATAAAAGTTTATGAAAAACATATTTTCCCTTAACAACGGATGTAGTGACTACTGTTATGTTTGCCACGCCTACTTTTTTCTCAACTGTGATTGGTTAAATAATGAATACTAATTATCACAGGACAATTTACTGATCGCATTCACCACATTGAATTTTTCCTACCGTTAATTCACAAACATGCTTTTGTTATAAAATCACCGATTGGTTAATTTTTCATCCAATCAGATATTTTTTGTGTTCTTTCAAAATTTCCCCCGCCTTTGTTCTCGGAGCCTACCGGTAATAATAAAAGCCAGGTTTCGTTCCAAAATTAGACAGTAGAACTCAGCAACTCACACGCGTCTACACAGACTATCATTCTACTCACTGCACACACACAGACACAGAACATGAATTACATTCACCATCAGTTCTCTGTGAACAAGCCAAGTTGCAACAGCACTGTTAATTATACAATAACACAACTGAATTTGCTGTATGTTCTTCTGAATACAACATTCTATTTCAATATAGAACTTCGAACATTCTATTCAGAAAACTTGCTTAATTACATTTATTCTTATTCAAGCTAACAGATAAAAGGAAACTACTTTTTCTCCTTATTATTCACACATTACAAAAATTGTTTTGTATTTGTTGGTTTAATATATATTTTATCGTTGAAACAAAAATCGGTTTTTCATTGTTTTTCCTTGATTCAAAAATGTATAAATGTTAAATACTCTTCAACACGCAGCCACATTAATCTTTTCAACACGACCAGCATTTACACGGAATTTTAACAATATTCTTTTATTTCATATAAACCAATTTCTTTCCGTTTCACCGGGTCCTTTAGATAAAATATTCAGGGGTTCAGAACGGACGCTATGGGCTAAACTCTCGCAATTTTAGAAAAGATTTTCTTAGCAACCAAAGTCACAAAACACGTGTCCTTAAGGGGAAGGCGTACACGTTTTATTTTCATTGGTTCAAAACCCGAAAATCAGATCGCACCCATTTGCAATTTGAATTTGCTTGTTTTTGACAACTTCAGAGCTAAGGCAACGTTTCTTAAATTGTTGTCACAGAATGTTTAAACCGTCTGGTTTCAATATTGGCAGGTTTTATAACATCAATTTGTAAGCTGTTTTTCCTCCAAATCATCATGCATTAATTATATTCATGTTTTATCTCTCATATATATATATATATATATATATATATATATATATATATATATATATATATATATATATATATATATATATATATATACACACACACACGTTCTTTTATAGATTAAAAATAATTAAGTAAGTTCACTGTTTATAATAAACAGTATTAACAACATTTACCGGCCTGAATGTCCGAAAAATTATCATAGAAAATATGAGTCCTCCGACAGGATTCGAACCTGTATTGTATACGGAACCATCATATAGACTGACGTGCTTTTACCGATTTCCCCACAGAGGAGCGTTTCGGTTAGTAAGGTCGATTTTACTGTTTTTAAACTACAATTTTCCATGATTTTCTCACGTACATTCATATCTGCTCGATGTGTATCCAAATGTAAACAAATGACGTCACAAATTATGAAATGGACAAAGTCCAACAATTATATTAAGACATTTTTATGCTTATGCATTCTTTTTTTATAGACTGTACTGGTCCAACTTTTACACATGGCTCCAAAAATTGCATGGGCACTGCAATGGCCATACCCTGGTCAATGGCATCAACTTGTCGGCTAAACTGTATGAGAGTAGTCGGAAGGGTTTTTCTGATTCGACCGGTGACGAGGAACGCTTCTCCCTAACCTACCTGTTCTAAGGTGCCAGTCACCAGCCTGTGTGTAGGAGCTGTGCCTCAGAGGTCAACGGCTTTACTAGTGAGCAGAGAAATTTCTGTAAGGAGGAATAGGATAACCTCAACATTTTTGGTTCAAAAGGAACCGGCAAGCTATTGCATTATTTTACCTTGAATGTCACCATGAACCATAATTACAATGACAATAGGAGGAGTGATGAGAACATCAGTACAACACGTGCTTATTGAATAAATGAATAATGAAATGACAAGTATAAAAAATTTCAACAATGCAATATTTTTATGTTTTTGCATTTTTATATATCTGATTAATATACTAGTATGCATGCAAAAGAAAGAAGATATTAAAATTAGGAATTGTGTGGGTGATACACATGTGTATGTGTGTGTGTGTTCAATCACCACGGAGAAAAGATATCACTATGCTCGGGAGAAGATCTTGGTTGGTGTTATTGTTACTGCATGCTTGGAGGAACAGAGAGAGATGATAGAGACAGGAATTATGCTGTTTTTTTTATAGTTGCCTGACAGTGCCCTCTTACAACATCTTGACGAAACTTGTAAAGCTAGGTGAGAATAACCTACACTATAAATGTCTTTGCAACTGCTTCTACCATGGCATTTTCATAAGTAATGCCTGTGGCTATCTTATAAAAAGATCTAATAGTCTTCTTATATTCATATGAAAAATTTATCTGATGAAGAAAAAGTTATCGAAGGTGACTTGATGTATTGGCCTAGTAAGACATACGGCTATTCCACTATCACTTTAATTGAAGCTTTTGCTCATGGACAAGAATTACTGCATATTTTGGTGAAAAACTCCATCCAGAGCAGAGATAGTAAAACTTGGAGAGTTATCAAGGAGAATTAAATAAATCTGAGATATCCAAAGGCATAGAATGTGGAATTAGAACAATCAACCCCTGTGGACTAAATAAAGGGTTCAGTTCAAAATTCCAATAAATATCACCTGAAGAAGGCCAGAGCATACAATGGCCGAAACTTCATAAATGTGACAATAAAGATTAGGACAACAGTCTGAACAATGTAAATAGTACAGCACCTTTTTCAAGGTTTCAGGAAAAAAAGACTTGATTGACCATACTGTTGTCATATATAATTTTCACTCCTGACCAATTGTACTTTGCATAGAATGTAAGGTAAAATATCAATTTTCTTTGCAGTAGCGAACTTATTAGTATTGATAGTGCCATTGCTCTATTGTATGTGTTCTGACAAGCTAAATTCCTTAGTCCAACCAGCCCTAACCCTAGCAACTGGGACTGGTCATGCCACATGCACAGGGGTAAATACTTGCTTATACATCACCACACAGTAACCCTCTACTTTGAGTGGCTCTTGGGTCTTCATCGCAAATTTATCTTTACAAAAGCTAGATCAGATCAAAAATGGAGTATTGTTGTCATATCTGCACCAGAGCTGTGCAGTTCCCACTTGCTTGTTTTCATAGAGTTCAAAAATGTCTACACAGAATTAGGGATAATTATTTTTCAACCTATAACATGACAGACAAAATATTGCAAGCATCTCACTACTCTATATTTCTTTACATTGTGACAAGCTACATTACACTTAGACAACTTCTTACTAAGGATCACTCCTTAGTAGGACAACTCCCAGCAGGATGTTTTCCCAATCAATAAAATTTTGTTCTTGTAGACTAAATGGAAGTGAACGGTATCAAATTAAAGGAGCAGATGACAAAAATAATTCTTCAAGGATAATAAAAATATTCAATCATCAATAAATATTCAATCATCAATAAATATTCAATCATCAATAAATATTCAATCATCAATAAATATTCAATCATCAATAAATATTCAATCATCAATAGCTTTCAAACAACAACTAAAAGCAAAAATATCTTGAATACAATTTGCATCAGTTACAAGTTACCACTCAAATTTATATTCTAAAGGATTTACACAACTGTAAAAATGTATTTATACAAAATGACTTTGTAAAATTGTCTCCATGTTACAGCAACCCATATCTTGTCCAGCATAGGACAGATAAATACCTTACCATTTTATGCAACAGAAAAATAGATGATATATCAGTAGATAGGATCAAGCCAGCATATATTGATAATGAAAATGCATCAACTAAACAACAAACACAACATTATCACAGTATCATCACATATCACAATCACCACATCCAAGTAACAAATCACCCCAGAGTGACTTGACAGTGGAAACAAGCCAGTAACATCACACCGCTAAATTACTAATTAGGGAAGAAGGGTCATTTGGCACGAACACTTTAAACAGTATATTACTTAATGACTTTCTCTCAATTATCAGTCTAGGGTGGGAGGGGGTATTTGTAGAGTAAGAGGAAATGAACAGTACCAAATCAAAGGGATAAAAGATAAAAATAAACACCATGCAAGGGCTCCACACAGGCTTCTGGGTTTCAAACATACTTCAAATTTTCAATTTAATAAGAATAAATAGCAAATAAAATTAGCTCTCACCAATAAATAAAGACAGGCTTCTGGTGCCTACACAAAGCCAAAAAAACAAACATTCATTCAACTTTGCAGAAGGACTAAAGCAGTAAAGAGACATGAGTCAACCTCATCTTCCTGTCTTTCTCACCAAAGCAACAGCAAACTCGTTTTGATCTTATCTCCCAACTCCACTTTCTCTCTTCCTTCTACAAAGACTATTTATATTCATTTCCTTACAGTCAAAGAGAATGGTTTAAGCATTCTAATGTTACTGATGCTGCTAGTATTCAGACTTTCAATTTTTCTATTGCTCTGTCTCTCAGTAAAATACTGAATATCCCTCCTCATTTCCATAATAAATCTGATCAACATCCTTCTTTACTTGATTTGTTCCTTACCTCTTCTCTTAACCTTTGCTGAGCATCATAATTTTCCTCTTGGCAATTTGGTTCATGCTGTAGTATCTGTTGATATTTCTTTTGAGTCATCTATTAGAAAAGAACCTCCTGTTCACAAGACTTCTTTCTGTTACTAGCATATTGATTGGGATTCATTTTGTGACTTTATTTTGAGACACCCCTTAGATTGATATTCTTAACCTTCCTATTGAGAATTACGCTATAAAGGTTTCTTCTTGGTTTAAAGCTGGCATCAATGCATTTTTACTTTCTTTCAATTATTGATTGAAATAAAAAAACTTCTCATTGGTTCACACCAACCTGCTCAGCTACCATAGCCTACATGAATCACTTTTTACTGTGTGTACCAGCATGATAGTTCCAATCATGACAGATACCTATTTGTGTCTGTTCATAATAATTGTAAATGTGTTCTCAAAAAAGCTAAATTTTCATTTACTGGTAGAATCAGACAGTATATAACCTCTAACAAGTTTGCTTCTCATAACTATTGGTAGCACTGTAATAGAATAAGTCTTCTCTTCTTCCCCTCTTCACTCAAATTGATGTTAAAATCTTCTGCTGATAAAAGAGAATGTTTTTCTCATAAATTCTCTTCAAATTCTACTCTTGATTCATCTGGAGTATCTTTGCCTGATTTTCCAATTAGAACTGAATCTCGATTGAGTGATATGCATATAACTCTGTACATGCTTTTTGCTATCATCTCTAAACTGGATCCCCAAATGGACTTGATGGTATTGTGAATGTTAACAAGCGTGTGGGTTTTGTATATATATTTTTAGGTGAAGGTTCAATATTTAAAGAAAGAAGATAGAAGAAGCATACAAAAAAACTTGAGTTTCTGCTACACATGTTTATTCCTTTTATGTTGACTGTATTGAAACAAAGTTAAATGTCTCTTGAGTGTGTTCATTTTCCTTTTTGGTTCAGAAATAATTTATGGGAAATAAGGATAAGAACAGGTAAAGATGGTTGAGCTCAAGTCAGCCTCACATTGAGTTGGGATGGCTGAATCTCTACTTTATGAGTAAGCATGCTGAAAATATGTCTGAATGATCTCATTGGTAAGTGGAAAGAGAAAGATTTCATCCTTTCCAGAAGTGGGAGCCATACAATCACACATGTGACCAGAAACTCTTTCTGATTTCTTTATAACTTGCATTATGAGAGAATGAATTTATTTGTTTTTTAATTCTTTGTTCTTATTTTGTTTATTGGTTTTATTTAATTTTCCCACAGTATCTCTGCAATAGTTTCTTAAGAAACATGCTCATGAATTGGCCCATATTCACTCTAAACTCTACAATAAATGCCATGCTGCATCCTGCTTTCATGATTGTTTGAAATCCTCTTCTGTAGTTCCAGTCTTTAAGAACTCAGGTGGACGGTCTGATCCTTCTATATTACTGGCCTATTAGCCTTTTACCTCTTTTTGGTAAATGACTAGAGGCCCTAATCAACACTGAATTGGTTAAGTATCTCACAGCACAGGCCTTATTTCAGATAAGCAATATGACTTTTGTTTCTGTAGGGCCACAGCTGATGTATTAATGATTATTGCTGAAAGAGACTATCAAAGCTTTAAATAGAAATGGAAAAGAATGGCTATTGCTTTGGATATTTCAATGGCATCTGATAGGGTTTGACATACTGCTTTTGAAATGTTGAAAGGTTATGGCATTTCTGGGCAGATTTTTTAACTGATTCAGTTTTTCTTATCAAATCACAAAATTAAAGTTGTCTTGAATGGCCACTCTTCTAGATCATTTTAAATTAATACAGGTGTTCCTCTAGGCACTATCCTTGAACCTACATTGTTCTTAATTTTTATCAATGACCTTCCTGGTGTCATTACTTTTAATCAGTGTAATGAAAACAGAGAAAACTTTAAGCTTGTAATAAAGCTTTAATCAAAGCAATTCAACTACTGCATATATATGAGGTATATATAGTAGAGTATTTCAAGAGAAAGACAACTATGGTTACCTTCACCACAATCACATATGTCACAATTGTTCTACATTAAACATATGAGGTTATTTCTCAATTGTTCCTTTAAATTATCTAACCATTATATAAAATTCTGTGACTTCTGTCCATCACAACCTTTAAAATATTCATATATTGACCAATCAAAACTAGATTTTAAGGGGAAGTGTAAACATGTAAGGGGGTACAAAGTACAGTTTGTTTTAATATGGTGTGTAGCTTAATACAATAAATTTTCATTCAATTTTTTTGGAAAAATTAAAAATTTTATTATTTAACATACAAAATACTATCACTATTTTAAAACAATTTAATGATTAAAATAACAAATACTTATTTAATAAAAATGCAATATTATTTTTTGTATATCTTTTCTTTAAGTTTTTATATACAAGAATCCAGTTTCCAGTTTGTCCTGCATTTGCAAGAACTCTAAACAAATCACAAGGCCAAGTACTTCAAAAAGTTGGAATTTGGCTCCAGAAAGAAATATTTATGCATGTCAGTTGTATGTTGCATGCTCAAGAGTAAAAATCTCCTAAGTATTTATTCTTGACTTTTAAAAAGAAAAAAGAACAAAAAGAAATTTTCTTAAAAAATACTGTTTAACATAAAGTCCTACAAAATTAAATTAAATTAAAAAAATTATTAAACTGCAAAGCAGGAGTTTTGCCAAAGTATTTAAAAAAAAAAAAAATCAGCTTATTCAAATTTCATGAATTGGTTTTGAAAATTGAACAAAATGTAGTGTTTGTAAATCTCAACAAAAAATGTTAGCAATAACTTCAACAATACTAAATATTGGAAGCATGTAAAAAAATTCTAGTACTGAAAAAGTAATAATAATATTGTGAAATAACTTTTTAATGTAAGTGTACTTTAGCTCACCCACAGTCTGAAGTTACTATGAATCAGTCCTTGATAATAATTCTCAGTTTGGTGCAGCAGTACATCAAGTAATGACATACACATTCCTATTGGTTTCTTTTTCAAATAAACTTAATTTAGGCAAAGTATCCCACTTTTGATAGAAAGATGCTAACAGCTTATTTAATATTGATTCATTTATGACCCCTCACTGAAGGTCATCATGTGATTTTATTGACACACCATAAACCATTATGGGATGCTTTTCTCAATTTGAACAAATCAAAATCAGATCATGAACAATGACACATTTCAATATTGACTGAACACATATCTTATATATATTGCAATAAAAACAGAATGTAATAACTAATTGTATGTTTTAACAGGCTTTAACAATACAACTAAATGACCTACTTGCCAGAATTAGGCACTGTCTAATGATGAAATAATCAAATCTTTTACTAGTTTTAAAATATGAAATGCAAAATTGCCCTACACAAAATTTTTCTTGTGCAACTGAAAATAGTCAAGGAAGAGTAACAGTCCTGGTATAAGTTCAAATTTGTGTTGTTTCAAAATTTAGAAATGTAGTTATTTAACTAAACCACACTTTTAGGCACATTTTAATTTGGCAGGTTTTTAACAATATCAAATTGGAATATCTATTTTACAAACTTTTGCAAATAAACTTTTATTCATGTATAAAGAAACAGGCTTCATTTTGAAATTTTTGTCCTATTTTTAACCTTTATTAGTCTGTATGTGACTTAATTTGCTGTACAAAAAGTCTATCCTGCCACTGAAGATGACTGTGATCCCTGAACAATAGTATATTTGAAGTTCATAGTTGTGTTGTCATATCCTGCTATGACAACAGAAAACAACTTTGAGTGAAATTAACAATAAGGATGCAGTAGAAAGGGAAGCAATAACTGCAGAGTGTTAAAGAATCTATGTTAGTAATTATCTATATTAAACTAATTTTTATTATTTTTCCTCATAAAAATATATTTTTTACTTTTAAGTAATTTTTAAATTCTAATTTTCTTATTTTACACAATTTTAATATTTCCTTTTTTAGTATATAAATAATTTTTATAATTTATTGTGACATCCTGGTAAAGAAATATATATAAAGTTAGTTTAATTCAGATCCAATTGGCCAAGCATAGATAAATCTATAAACGGTTTTGTAAAGATTGTATCACTTTTTAATAGATAAAAATTAATAAACGTACAAGATTTGCCATTCAAAATTTTGAATTAGCTTGACCATATTTTTAAATTGTTTCTCTATCTATATATATGGTCTTTGACCACTTGCATCTGTCCATAATGAATCAAGTCTATATTTTAATTAATTTAACTATTGGATTATGGCTCAGCCATTAAGTGAAATTGTTACAAGATCAATAGTTGAATCTGTAAGTAAACATAACAGAGGTTAATTTCACTAACTTTCAAAAGCAAAATTGTCTTTGACTAAGAAATGAATTCTAATCAATCTCACCTTTTTGGTAACATTGGCATATCATAATTGTGTAACACATTTTTCCTAGGGTTTTGTTAAGTCAAGATCAGTAGATATAAAAGAAAAAATATCTTCTTTTTTTTTTTTAAACTTTTCACCCCAAGCAAGGCAGGAGTGCCACTAGCATGCAAGGGATTACAGAGAGTGGGAGCAAGAGTAAAGAGGCGTGAAAGAGGAAAGTTATCAGGGAAGCAAGTAAAAGGAAGAGAGTTCCACAGACAGGAAGTGCGAAACATGAAGCTATTGGAATGGAAGAGACGGCTACATTTAACCATGAAACGATGGGAATGAGATGCCAACCTAGTTGCACGTTTAAATTCATGCAGTCCAAAAGAACTATATGTAACCAACCCTTTCACCTTTGTGACTATTGCCATAACTCAATTATCCTACCCTAATTTTTTCCTGTATTATAATTAATTAAGTTCACTAGATATAAAGATAAAAATTCTTTAAAATAATCATTTTTAAGTAAGCCTTTCCTGCTAATAATTTTATCATAAAACAATAACTGTACATACATTTATCTTTTGTGTCATAGTAAACACAATTGTCTATGAATAAAAAAATTATTTTAAGCCAACCTTTCCCGCAGAGAATTTTGTCAATCCTTTTGCCCACATTTACCTGTTTTACTAAATTTAAAGATCAGTTAAAATTTTCATTGTGTGTCATTTAATTTATTCCTTTATTCAATTGAACTTTCCAATATTTACTGATGAATATATTTAAAAATATACAAATATTACTTTGAGTATGAAAAACCTTGATAGTCTACAGTAAATAATTCCTAATTTACTATTGTACATGGAATATATATATATTGTTTGCTATATCCTGTCTTATTATCAACATGTTCTTTTTTTCCAGTTAATTTTACTGTCAAGTAAATTTTCTTGTATCTTCTAATTTCTATGACTGTATTTCAAACTATTTATTAACAAAACTTTTCATAATAACTTTGCAATACTATAATAACTAAATTTAGGTTGTTTTTCTTTCAGCATGATTCACATATAAAAGCTATTATTTTCAGCAATTTATCAAATCAACATTGTTACTTTTTGCTTCAGTGTCTGCTGCTTTGTAATAAAATCTTTAAATAGAATGTAGTTTAAATGGTATTTAAACAAGGTAGTCACAAAATAAACTAATTGAATATCTAGTCTGCATCATGATGCAAGCAATTCTAAAAGTGAAACAATTTTATTTGACAATGGTTATTATTAATCCTAACCCTATCATCCCACAAACAGATGTGAGCTCATTTTTTACTAAGTTATTATTCTGCTCATTTAATGATCATAATTTTAGATGACAACTACTGGTTGCTATTTATAGCCTCATCAGTAAGGTGCTGCTGTGAAAAGGTATAATGGTTGTGAGTTCAAATCTCATCAAAGGATTATACTTTATTCTCTCACTTGCTTATTTAATGACCATTGAACAACAATCTGAGTGTTGCAATGAAAAATAAAAGAAATAGGATGAAAGAAATATGAATAAAAAATTAATAATTCAATCAATCCAATTGCTTTAATGAATTACAGATGATGGTAAAAAATAATAATAATACGTGCATGAATAGGGGCTGAAATTACAGATGATGGTAAAAAATAATAATAATACGTGCATGAATAGGGGCTGAAATTACAGATGATGGTAAAAAATAATAATACGTGCATGAATAGGGGCTGAAATTACAGATGATGGTAAAAAATAATAATACGTGCATGAATAGGGGCTGAAATTACAGATGATGGTAAAAATAATAATAATACGTGCATGAACAGGGGCTGAAATTACAGATGATGGTAAAAAATAATAATAATATGTGCATGAATAGGGGCTGAAATTACAGATGATGGTAAAAAATAATAATATGTGCATGAATAGGGGCTGAAATTACAGATGATGGTAAAAAATAATAATAATACGTGCATGAATAGGGGCTGAAATTACAGATGATGGTAAAAAATAATAATACGTGCATGAATAGGGGCTGAAATTACAGATGATGGTAAAAAATAATAATAATACATGCATGAATAGTGGCTGAAATTACAGATGATGGTAAAAAATAATAATACGTGCATGAATATGATCTGAAAAGTCAAATCAAAAAGGAATTTAAAAAAGAAGAAAATTGATCAGATTTTGAGGCATAGAATTTTTCATTATCCTTCATATCCTAATATACAATCATATTTTTAATAATTTGTGAAATGCACAAACCTAATTTATGGTTAATTTTCTTAAAAAGGGTGAAACAAAAGGGTCATTATTATTGTTCTACTGGGTTTACTGTGGAAGCCAAAACTTTATGATGCTGCCTGAGGGCACCTCGAGGCAGTGTAATGGTTAGCAAGTTTGTCTCACTAGAACAGTTATGATTGAGTAGTGAGTTCGATCCTTACTGGGTGCCCCATACTTTCGGCCTTGTGCCACATCTAAGCTATGCTTGGAAAATCACTGTATGATACTGCCTGATAAAAATATTAAAATCAACAACTGTTTTATTTCAAAATTTGGTTTTTGCTCCCAGCATTCCCTTTTTGAACTGGAAGTGCTTACACAAACACACACATACATACATACATACATACATACATCATCATCATCATCATCAGTAATGCTACGGAACAGTTATTATTAAACAAATGGAATAGATGCAGTTCATCTTTATTGTTTTCTTTGTCAAAAGAAAATTAGAACTGATTTTTATAAGTTTATTATTCCACAAATAAAGAAAGAAAAAGAGAAAATTTAAGGAGAGTCAAAATTTTTTTTTATTCTTCACATAGAAAATAGCAAAATGTCCTTACCAGAAGTCATTCTGTCCAGTGCATTATCGGTCATGTTTCTGATGTTCCATAGTTGGATTTAACCAAAAACAATCATCAGACAAAGTACAGCATAACTGAAACTGGAAAGTTTACTGAAAGAAAAAGAAAAAAAAATTGTTAAAAACGACAATTCTCAGTTAAAAATTTTTTTATAACTTTCAATAATATTCCCAAGATTTCTCTATTTAAAAAAATCAGATTTACTGAAAGTATTTAAAAGTTATAAAAATGTGAAATAAATTATTTAAAAAACAATCCATTTATTAACAATTGATTTACTGGCAATTTGTTGATTATCAATAATACAGTAATTTAAATCTTCATTGTCTTTTTCACAATTTTACAATTAGCTTATTATAATTCTACTTGTCCCTCCCTTAGTTACTTAACACATAAATATGTTACTCCCTGCCAATACCTCATAAATAATGGACTATTCCATTTTTATTGTGTGGAAAGATGGAAAAGACATATCAGAGATACTACTTGGTTTCAATGAGAAAATAAAAGAAAGAAGGGAAGATAGAAGTGTTTAACATCTATTCCATTTTTATTGTGTGGAAAGATGGAAAAGACATATCAGAGATACTACTTGGTTTCAATGAGAAAAAAAAAAGAAAGAAGCGGGGAAGATAGAAGTATTTTAACATCTATTCCATTTTTATTGTGTGGAAAGATGGAAAAGACATATCAGAGATACTACTTGGTTTCAATGAGAAAAATGAAAGAAAAGGAAGATAGAAGTGTTAAACATCTATTCATTTTTTTTATTGTGTGGAAAGATGGAAAAGACATATCAGAGATACTACTTGGTTTCAATGAGAAAATAAAAGAAAGATAGAAAGAAAGAAAGAAGTGTTAAACATCTATTCCATTTTTATTGTGTGGAAAGATGGAAAAGACATATCAGAGATACTACTTGGTTTCAATGAGAAAATGAAAGAAAGAAGGGAAGATAGAAGCGTTTGACATCTATTCCATTTTTATTGTGTGGAAAGACGGAAAAGACATATCAGAGATACTACTTGGTTTCAATGAGAAAATGAAAGAAAGAAGGGAAGATAGAAGCGTTTAACATCTATTCCATTTTTATTGTGTGGAAAGATGGAAAAGACATATCAGAGATACTACTTGGTTTCAATGAGAAAATGAAAGAAAAGGGAAGATAGAAGTGTTAAACATTTATTCCATTTTTATTGTGTGGAAAGATGGAAAAGACATATCAGAGATACTACTTGGTTTCAATGAGAAAATAAAAGAAAGCAGGGAAGATCGATTCAGTTAAACATCTATTCCATTTTTTTATTTGTGGAAAGATGGAAAAAGACATATCAGAGATACTACTTGGTTTCAATGAGAAAATGAAAGAAAAGGGAAGATAGAAGTGTTAAACATCTATTCCATTTTTATTGTGTGGAAAGATGGAAAAAGACATATCAGAGATACTACTTGGTTTCAATGAAAATGAAAGAAAGAAGGGAAGATAGAAGTGTTTAACATCTATTCCATTTTTTTTAATGGAAAGACGGAAAAGACATATCAGAGATACTACTTGGTTTCAATGAGAAAAATGAAAGAAAAGAAGAAAGATAGAACCGTTTAACATCTATTCCAAAAGATTTTGTGGAAAGATGGAAAAGACATATCAGAGATACTACTTGGTTTCAATGAGAAAATGAAAGAAAAGAAGGGAAGATAGAAGATGATTTTAACATCTATTCCATTTTTTATTGATTGGAAAGATGGAAAAGACATATCAGAGATACTACTTGGTTTCAATGAGAAAATAAAAGAAAGAAGGGAAGATAGAAGTGTTTAACATCTATTCCATTTTTATTGTGTGGAAAGATGGAAAAGACATATCAGAGATACTACTTGGTTTCAATGAGAAAATGAAAGAAAAGGGAAGATAGAAGTGTTTAACATCTATTCCATTTTTATTGTGTGGAAAGATGGAAAAGACATATCAGAGATACTACTTGGTTTCAATGAGAAAATGAAAGAAAGCAGGGAAGATCGAAGTGTTTAACATCTATTCCATTTGTATTGTGTGGAAAGATGGAAAAGACATATCAGAGATACTACTTGGTTTCAATGAGAAAATGAAAGAAAAGGGAAGATAGAAGTGTTAAACATCTATTCCATTTTTATTGTGTGGAAAGATGGAAAAGACATATCAGAGATACTACTTGATTTCAATGAGAAAAATGAATAGAAGGAATGAAGGAAAAATAGGAGTGTTTAATATATGTTTCAGTAAAATAAAAAAGTTATCAATTTCAAATCTTTTCATGTGTACCCTTTATTTATGATTGTTATTGCAATATTTTGTCAAAATTATTAAGCTCATATATTTATATTACAATATTGGAATTTCTACAGTTATTTTATTATTGTAGAACTCACTGTGAATACATTTCCAAAGTGAATGTAATGGATTTGACTGGAATTCAAACTCAGCTCTCCAATTCCTCAATTTAAGGTGCTATCCATTACTCTACCGTGCCAGCAGATTACTTTTATTAATTTTAACTAATATTTCTTTCATTTGATTTTTGTTGCTTTTTATAACTCTCAGTTCAGTTTATATTCATTTAATAACTGTTAAGTACCAAGAATCAGAATTAAGAAATAAGCTTAGAATTGACCATAATTAAAAAAAATAAGCTTATGGGTCAGAATTAAAGAATAAGCTTATAATGGATCAGATTTTAAGAATAAGATTTCATTGTATCAGAATTGATGAATAATATTCCAATGGATCAGAAATAAAGAAAACTTGATCATAGTTAAATAATAATCTTACAATGGATCAGAATTAATGCTCTTGAGTTAAAGGACTTAAGTTAACCATTTTCTTTTAATTTTTAAAAAACTTTATGGTCATGAATGTTGGCTTGGGAAAAGAGATATTGGAAAAAATACAGAACAAGAATTGATAGTTTTCCATCTAAGTAAGTTATTTTCTCTTTTAATAAGTGTAGCATTCTTGAGATCAAAGTTATTGTTAAAATTATTTCTATGTATAACTAATGCATTGGACAAATTGTTGTGTTGGAGATTTTTCTTCAGGGAAGTGAAAACATTGTTACAGTCTCTCATACTTTGAAACAGTGAAACCAGGAATTGCTTCCAGTTGAGAAACAACCACTACGGGAGTTTAAACAGAGAGAAGTCATGAAACAGATGACTATGCTTAGGCAAAGACCCAAACATCAGTGAGATCAACCTTGGAAAAAAATGAATGACCAACAACAAACAGTTGCATCACAGCAAACAACCCTAATAAATATACAAATAAAATCTGATCAGAAAGTATCATTTCCCCAATACTTCAAGATCTACATTAGTTACTGACACATTGCTGATTATATTGCCATCAATTCAGATGGGGTCCTGTAGTAGACATTAAATCTTTGCACTAGACATGCATGCATTGATAACCTTGTCAGCAGCAGCATCCCCTTTTCAGCTTTTGAACATGGGTAAAAAGAAAAAAAAACTAGGAACATGCATTGTATGAATCCTAAGAGGCTAGCTTTCATTCACTTTAGTCTCAGGTTGAAATAGGATGCTAAAATCAGAGCTCCTTTAGTAGTGGCACATGGCTTAGATTATACATATTACTAACTCTTTAACTCACCAACAAAATTCAACTTTTTCTTTATTCTTTATAGAGACACTTAAGAACATTCCTGGAATTCACATTTTATTTCAGGAACATTCCTTAAAATTTTCTCTACACAAAAACTTTTCTCATTTTGTTCTATCCTCCTGTTTGTCTATTTTGTCAAGCAATTCAATACTTTTAGCATTTCTTTGTAAACACATGACACCTAATCAAAATCAAATGACAACGCTTAACTGAATAGCAACTTGAACTGAATAACCATCACTAAAAGTTATATGTTGTGCTTCATTTAACTTTGTAATGTTGACAAATAGTCCCTCCTCATAATACATGTGACCAGGTGAATATCTAGGTTAAGACAAGTTGCACATCTGTCACAAACGTCATTTGGTGAGTAGGTGGCACGACACCACTAAGTATTGAAAATATTATTTGTAGTGTAACATTCATTAATTAAATATTAAGCACTAAATCATCTGGCAATATTTTAGACTGTGGAATGCAGTCAAACCAATATCAAATTATTAAACTCTGAAAAGATTTTAAAATTTATTGTTCAGTATAAGAAAGACAAATGAAAATATTGAATAACCTATGTAGCAATCTTGAGTAATGATCGCACATAGAAGAATGTTGATGAGGATATGTTCCCAAATATTTGTATTTCTCTTCAAATTATGCTAAGAATTGCAATTTCCATAGCAAATTGTGAGATAACTTAATTAAATGAATATTCCCATACAAAACTGGAAATAACAGAGCTATTTCAGTTTACTGTCTCTCCTTACAAAATTACTATTGAGACAATGTTGAATATGTAATCCTTAAATAAGTAAATAAATAAATAATAAATAAAAATGAAAATTGTCTTGAAATTAATTATGTGCATGTATATATTTGTGAACACATTAAAAATACAAGATGAAGTTAATATAAACTTAATATTTTTAATTACTGGGGCAACAATTTTACAGCTGACCTGCTGGGGCAAATAAACAGAAGCAGTTAGAGTAAATATATTTTATCTTTGGTTAGTTGAGCTTTCCCTCATACAATGCAAAATGTCAAAAACAGTAGCATTGGAACAGGTACCTTGAACCTTGCCAGCTGGTAAATTTCCATTTATTTACTGGGTGTGGCATACATTCACCAGGTGAGAGGACACAAACAACAACAACATTTTTTTTTTATTATTATTATTATTATTATTATTATTATTATTATTATTTCTGCTATGGACACACTACCTACCAAGTCTGCGGAAAGACCTAAGGCAGGTCGTGGTGTGTTGTTATGGCCACATTCATGTTATTTTTTTTTTTTTTTTTTTTTTTTTTATCTCCGATGAAGTTGCTAGCGTTACATAAACAAAGTTCTCCTTAGTGTGTGTGCTGTACTTAATAAGACAATTTTCTGTATGTCTCTTAAGCTGGGGTTTCAGGGATTCTTTCAATGTGTTGTTTTGTTCCATTTTTATAATTCCAAGTGCACCTATTACCACTGGTATTATTCTTGTTTTCAAATTCCACATTTTTTTCTATTTCAATTTCCAGGTCTTTTGTATTTTGATAGTTTTTCAAATTCCTTGGTTGCTATGTTACAATCCGCTGGACAAGCCATATCAATTAGTAGGCAGTTTTTTTTTCTTTCTGGTTTTTGACAATAATGTCCGGCCTATTTTTTTCAATTTTTCTGTCTGTGTGGATGGTATAATCCCATAGAATGGTGACATCTTCTATTTCTGTAACCGGCGCTGGCCGATGTTCATACCATTTTATTATTATTATTATTATTATTATTATTATTATTATTATTATTATTATTTGACAGCCAAAATCCCTTCTGCCAGTTTGACAAAATAAATTTCTTAAATAACCACATGCTTCAAAATGAATACTTTGGAAACTGAATTTAATATTTTGTGTGGTTGTAACTTACTTTAACCACCCAAAAAAAAACCATAATATATGACGTATTTGTATGCACTTTTTTATTTAGGCAATTTACACAGACAATTACACTTGAGCCTTTTTTTACAAGTTTTGATAAACAAATTTTATACATGTATCTTTTTTATAAACCATCAGCTTTTCATTTTGTGCTTCACATATATAAAGTTTTACACATTAGATTTTATTCCAGCCATTTTTTACTAACCATCTGACTTCATTATAGCAAGCTTTATTTAAAGAAAATATGTTAGTAACATTCTTCTTTTCATAAATGTTTTTTAAACACTCCCTTCAAATAAAAGTGCAATAAACAAAATAAACCTAGTCTATTTTACTATGTTTTTATTGATACTTTAATTATTTAAAATTATATAAATGTTTATACAGCTAATCTACACTTAGTAAATGACCATGGGCACTTCAACATTGTGTAATAAATAGCTAGTTTAATTTGCTAGATCATTTACAACTCGGAATTGTGTGTTCAATTGTCACATTCAATAAAAACAAAAATCTACTTGCAAATTTTCAATGCAATTTTAGAATTCATCTAGTTGTAATCCATGATAATAATTTCTTTATTAAATAAAGAGGCTTTTGAAGAATCAAAAATGTAAAGTTTAATGCTACTGTCATGTCCATAAAGAAATACATAATTAAAAAAAATTAATTATATTGTCCCTTTGTCATGTCCATAAAAAATTACAATTTTTATGGACATGACAAAGAGACAGTATAATTCAAATTAATTATAGTGTAAAAAATAATTATAACAATTATAATTATCATTAAATCAATGAGAATCAATCCCACTTTTCTCCACTTTCAAGCATGTGACATTCTCACTATTAAATAAACTGTTCACACAGGTTGTCAAAACAAAAATTTCTCCTCTTTTTTCCTTTTGCAGGCCATAATAGTAACATTTATTTTTTAGCACTAAACAGAAATTCAAGATAGAAAACCCTTTTTCTTCTTGTATTTTCCAACTAAATTATCAAGACAAATTACACACACACATATATATATATATATATATATATATATATATATATATATATATATATATATATATATATAAACTTAAAAAGAAAGGCTGTATACAGTTTGCTTATTCTTTATCTTACCCTTCTGGCAGATTTTGATCTATATTTGATTTACATTTGACCCCAAATTCACAATTCTATTCAGTATTACTGTATTCTAAAAAAAATACCAGAAACAATCAAATAATAAATACTTGTTTTGTTGTTTCTATGTCTTGCTGTTTCTCATTTTTATGAGTATTTTTTTTTATATGAATGTATTTACGTGGAGTTATAACTGCCCTACATTACTTTCTAATTTGTTAAAAAAAGTACATACATATATTTTTTCAATTGCTGAAAACCTCCTGAAGAGTGAACTGAACAATTACAAAAAGGTTCATCTATGAAATTTTGGTGTTAGGGTGTGGAATATAACATCAATCAGCTAAGTGACAAATTGTATATTTGTATTAATCCTATGTTTCTAATTATAAAGGTTAATTTACTTTAATGTTTACAGGATTTATTTTTATTATTTAATATTTAAAATATATGTAAACTTCAGCTTGATTATAGAAAAACAATGTTAATGTTATGCTAGAGCATCAGGAGACCATTCCCACAGACATTACTGCTCCTTCAGGAGGAAGCTGGGATCATTACACAGTACCTGATGTGTCCCCAAAAAGTGGAGATTTGAGTTATTTTTGTACAGCTACCAAATCCTTCATTAAACTATGACTATGTATAACAAACATTCTGTTCACATAGATATGCAGATAAATACCTACTTAGAGTGAAACCATGTCGACAACTTACAGCTAATGTTGTTTTCAGGATGTGCAATCTGTATTCTACATCCGCAATGTGATCTAAATATTTTTGCTGAAATGTCTCACAGTTTTTCCCCAACATTTTATTACATGTTCATTAGAAAACAAAATATGCCATATGCATGCAAAAAGAATGTTGGATATGTTGTGGATTTGAATCAGCCCAAAACAAGGAAATAGGTTTTTAAATATAAATGTTAAAACATTTTGATGGTTCCAATACTATTTGGAATGACTTAAAAATTTTTTGAAAATATAGAAATAACTTATAATTTAGAAGTACACAAATGTAAATGAATTTTTAAAAAAAAATAGGCCATTTCTCTCAGTTTCATCTTGACTTGGTTCTGGTCTGTCTTGTTTTGAAACAAGAATGAACATTTGTCTTTTTTTATTTTTTTATTTTAGCAAGGGAGAAATTGAGAAAAAATGCTCTATATGAATTTGGAGAAATTAGATGATAAATGTTCACATAATTATATATAGGAAAGATGGGTAAGTTTCATGAGCAAAATTTTAAATAAGGGAAAAATTCTTATAAGTGCAATATTTGCTTGGTGTGGAAAATGTGATATGAAAAATAAATAATTTTTTTTGAAACTGCACCAGTTGTTTTGAATTTTTGGAAATTAAAAAACAACTTTACTGGTTTTGAAATAAAGACAACAGATTATCTGGAATATTTAATATTTTAACAATTCATGATTATCTATGTCTTTTATTTCCTGGTTTAGAAAATGAAAATGTTTGGTTGAAAAAATGTTGAATATTTATTTTAAAATAATTTAATTTATTAACTCTTCAGAATTGTGTAGATAAATATCTAAAAATTAAACAATTTTTTCTTGTTTGTTATTTGATGATTGACTGTCTTAAATTTATTTTCATCTTCATTTTCCAATATTTAACTTTTCCAAGGCTGATAAAACCTTAGGGTTTTTTTATAATGAAAAAAAACCAAATCTATATCTGATATGTCTGATTCTATGATATTTTTAGGGGTTTAATTTTTTTACATCTTCAATTTTTATTTTAGTATTATAAAAGGTAGTAAAATAAAAAATAAAAGTATTCATGAAAAATGCAAAAATTTTATTTACAACCTTTTTTATGTATTTAATTAGAACAATATAAAATTGAACAATTTTTTAGAAAAATTGAAAAATAAATACAAATATCTAAAACAAATTAGAGACATTTCATAATAGATTATTTCATCTTAAAAAAAAACAATGTTTGTTTAGCAATTTTTAAAATATTAATTTTTGATATTTTTCTAGTTAAAAATTATAACAATTATAATCTTCAACATTATGGAAAAAAAAATGAATGAATTATATCTAGAAAATTTTAGAAAAACAAAAAAAAAAAAATTTTTTGATTTGACCAAAAAAAAAAAAAATCCCAGAATGAAATCAAAATCTGTTAAAAAGTAAATTCCTTTAATAATCATTTTTGAAATTAAGTATTTAATTTAAAAATATATATAAATGTCAAAAAAAAGTCAATTTTGATAAAATAGCTAGGGTCAAAACACATTTTCAGTTAACCCCCTGTAAATGCATTGACAAAACCTTAATATTTTTTTTAAAATATTCAAATGCCCTGCATCTTTTTCTAATTTTATTGAAATCTAATTAGATCTCTTCTTGATCAAACTCTAAATGTCCAAATAGATGTGATTGCTAAGAAAAAAAACCCAGAATAAATAAAAAAATCTTTGAAAGCAAATCTAACTGCATTTATCCAGTCAAAAAGCAAATACCCAAAAAAAAAAAAAAATACAATAGTCAATCATATAATTAATATTTAAAAAAAAGATGAAATGAGCTATCCTGTCAGATTTTTAATAGAAATGAATTGATGAACATCTGACAAACAATACTTTATTTGATTTAAAACCACTGGATCAAAATTTCAATACATAAAAAAATAACTTAATTTACCAATTCTTATTCTCACGATTTCAATCCAAATTTTTGGCATCTTTTTCATAATCTAATATATATTTGAATAATGATCAATTTTTTCAAAGAAAATTCATTTTGCCCTATTTGTTCTTTAAAATTTAATTTCCTTTGAAACTATAGAAGATAAAAACAATAAATTATAACATTCAAAATTTTATTAACAGATGATCTCTCTGAAAAAATTTCAACTATTAGAACTTTCTAAAAATCAAAATATCCTATTAGCAATATTTTTTTAATATTCTTCCCATTTTTTGTTCTGTATATCTATTTATACAAGAAAAAAAAGGTAGGTTGATAATATTTATTTCATTTTAAATGAATTTGTTTCATTAAGCAATGTTTGAATCTAAAATTAATCCCTTTTCCTATTCTGCCATCCATTTATGACAAAAATGATTTGCCTAAATATGAAAATACTTGGAAATTAAATTTTTAATATATGAAATTAAATCATGGTGTTTGATTTTTGAAAAATCCCTGTAAAATTTATCTATCTATTTATTTAAACAAGCTCATTAAATAGATTATAAAATGAAAATTTATTAAAAAGTTTCTAATTTTTTTCTATGTTCTAAATCAAATTCATTAAACCTTTTTTTCTTCAAAGATATATTTTCCTTGTATAAATTTAAAAATTTAAAATTATTTCTGTTTTGATGTAATTTTTATTGTATTTTTTTGATTTTAATCTCATTTTTCAAATCAATGAAATTGTCTAGCATTCATTACAACCAAACTAAAATTTTATAAAATAACACAATAAATTTAAAAAAAGGACTAATTTTTTTTTTTTCATTTGTTTTTCAAAAAAAACAGAAATATATAATTTTATCCATAGAAGATAATTTTTACCCCATTTATTCATGATTCAAAAAGATTCTTTATATAAAAGGACATTTTTAAATAATAAATCTTTTAAAAAAATTTACCAAACCAGTGTTAAATATCAAAATAAATAAAAAATTTATCTAAACTATATAATTTACAATTTATTTTAACAATTATTTAAATAAATAATTATAAAATGTTACATTTTTACACATAATTTTGATATTTTTTATTTCTATTTAAATAAATTAAAAGAAATAAAATAAATTTTAAAATTAATTGTACATTTTGTTTATATATTATTATACTAAAATTTTTGAGGAAAAAATGAAAAATTTTAACTAAAATCAAAACTAAACACCAAAATTTTAAAATTTTAAATAATTAAGAAAATAATTATGTTTAATTAAAATTCAGTTCAAATAAATAGATTGGATTTTTATTTTTTAAATTAAACAAAGTTTAAACATGATACCAAAACAAAAATTTTTTTTTTGAAAACTTGTTTTTCATTTTCTAATTTCTAAAATTTAAAATCTTATCATTTTTCAGAATTTTGATAGAAAGAAATCCAAATATATTTCAATTTCTGAAGAAGAAATGAACAAAAAAGAAGAAGAAGAAGAAGAAGATGAAATAAATAATAATAATAATAATAATAAAAATAATTTTGAAATAAACAAAAATAAATTTGAATCTACAATATATAAATTGATCACTGTCTGTTTAAATTGATAAATTAAACTTTATTTTTTTTTTGAAAAAAAACAGCTTTCTATGAAATGGAACAGAAGGGATGCAGAAGAGGTTCATATGGCTGCCTTCAAATCAACTTTTGATAAATAAAATCTGAAAAAAAATTGCAGGAGACGACGCAGAAAAATCTTAAGAAAGCAGTGGATTGATTATTTTTCTTTTGATAGTGTTCCACATTCTTGGATATAAAAGACTTTGAAAATGTACAAAGTTAAAATGTTGTATTAATATAATTTCTTATCTTAAGCACAGCATGGAATGTGGAAAACCAAACTATACCTTAGTCATGTTAGGGGCACTGCCATATCCAACCGTCTGAATATCCGACGTGGAATCTTCAAGGATTTTCTCTGTCACCCCCTTCTGTTTTGTTTATCCTTAATCCCTCTTACAAATGAACTGAACAACAGTAGCTATGAAAACAAAATAAATAAGAAAATATTCAATCACCTACTCTACATGGATGATCTCAAACTCTTTGCCAAAGACGACAATGAGTTGAAAGGCCTCCTCAATATTGTAAAATACTTCAGTGACGACATAGGTATGGACTTCGGATTAGATAAATGTGCAAAAGTAACATTCAAGAAAGGTAGAATTACAGAAACACCCTTAATAGATTTAGATTTTGTCACAAAAGATTAGGGAACTGGAGCATGATGAAGCTTATAAGTACCTAGGAATTAGCGAAGGAGATGGCATACAACACCCCCAAATGAAGGAAAAAATAAGAAAAGAAAATACTACAGGCGTGTACGTCTGGTACTAAATACTGAGCTAAACTAAAAAAAAACAGAATATCAGCCATAAACACATTGGCTGTCCCTGTGGTGCAATACAGCTTTAATGTCCTTAACTGGACCATAGCTGAAATTAAGCGAATGGACGCCAAATCGAGAAAGCTTCTCACTTGCTATCGCATGCATCATCCCAAAGCTGATGTTGATCGTCTGTATGTGCCCAGATCCGAAGGAGGCAGAGGATTAGTTCAACTAGAACTGTCCTACAAAACTACAACAATTGGCCTCCAAAGATATTTGGAAACTACAGAAGACTGGATGATGGTATGCGTCAAGGAACATGAAAGTAGTAAGCGTCTCTTTATTCCGTAAAAAAAAGCCAACAAAATTCAAAATGGAGTTTCAAATGGGCGTAGAGATGCAACTACAGCACAATACACCGGCTGAAACTGCAAAAACCAAAAAAAAAAGACAGCAAAGACAAATGCAACCGACCAGATACAGAAACAATGGCAACCGCTTCATGGCCAATACTCTGTCCGTACCAAACAAGCTGACGTAGACAAAACCCGTACCCATCAATGGCTACGTAGTGCAGGGTTGAAAGCTGAAACTGAAGGTTTTATCCTTGCTGCGCAGGACCAATGCTTGCTAACTAGGAATTATCAAGCACATATACTAAAATATTGGAATTGTCAAGCACATATACCAAAATGCAGATTCTGTGATAAATATCCAGAAACGATTGATCATCTTGTATCAGGTTGCACGATATTGGCACCCACTGAGTATAAAACCCGACATGACAGAGTGGGCCAATATCTGCACTGGAAAATCTGCAACTTCTACGGGAGGAAACTGAAAGAAACTGGTATGAACACCACCCAGACCCGGTTACGGAGATAGGACCTGTTACAATTCTATGGGACTACACAATACACACTGACAGAACAATCAAGGCCAACCGCCCAGATATTGTTATTAAAGACCACAAACAAAAACGGTGCCTCCTTATTGATATGGCAGTCCCTGCTGACTGCAATGTATCTTTGAAGATATTCAAAAAGTTGTCAAAATACAAGGACCTTGAAATAGAAATCTAGAAAATGTGGCATATGGGAACATCAACAATCTCTGTTGTAGTTGGAGCCCTAGAACTGGTTGGAAAAGATTGCAGTAGACTAATTGAAGGGATTCCTGGAAGTCCATGCCTCAAGGAGATACAAAAAATTGTTCTGACAAGTACAGCCCACACACTTTACGAAGGGCTTTATCTATGTTTTTTTTTTTTTTTTTGTCAGTGGAAAGTGTCATGACGCCATTTCTAACCTTAGGTCCCTGGGCGGGACCCGGAAAGAAATGTGTAAACGCCAGAAATCAAAAAAGAAAATAATAATAATAATAATAATAATAATAATAATAATAATAATATCAAAAAACCAATTTGACTAAAGAAATATAAAAATAAATAGATAAAAATAAAAAATGAAAAAAAAAAAATTTATATAATAAAATTTAAATCATAATTTAATTATTGGAAAAACAAATATAAAAAAAAAAAATGATTTTAACTTTTTTCCCTGTTAAAAAAAAAAATATTTATAATATATATATTTTAAAATAAAAAAAAACAATAAATAATCAAAATTAATTTCATATTTATTAAATAAAAATATTTTTTACCTTTAAATTTAGATGGAATAAATTTTTAAAAATATATAAACAAAATAAAAAAATTTAATAAAAAAATTATTTTAATGAATTATGGATTTTTTTCTATCTAATTTTTAAAGAATTCTATAATAATTATGATGATTAAAAAAAAAATATAAAAGGGCAGAAAAAGTTGAAAAAAAAATAAAATTAAAAAAAAAACGAAAAAAATCTATTAATAAATGGAAAAAAAAAAAATATTAAAAATTCAATGAAAAATGATCATTGAAAAATAAAAAAAAAAAAAGAAAAATAAAAAAAAGAAAATAAAAAATAAAAGAATTAAAATTTTTTTTTTTATTTACTGGATTTAAAAATTTAAAAAAAAAAAAAAAAAAATTTCAAAGTTAAAAAAATAAAAACTAAAAAACTTATTGTTAAAATTTAAAAAAAAATCAAAAAAAGGATTTTGATAGAAAAGAAAAAATTATTTGTTTCATAGAAATAAAAAATTAAATAAATTTTGAAAAAAAGAAAATTCACCAAAAGAAAATGAAAAAAAATATGAAAGTGTTATAAAAAATAATAAAAAATTTACAATTCATGAATTAAATTTAAAAAACAAAAATTTGATTACCTCAAATATAATTTTTCATAATTTTTTTCATCCCAGTATAAAAATAAAGTTTCATTTTTCTTGAACTGGACTTTGAAAAAAAACATCAGAAAAATTATTTGAAAAAAAATATTAAAAATTTTCCTATTTAAAAAAAAAAACTTTTAAAAAGGAAATTTCAAAATTCAAATAAAAAATATAATATATTTTAAAAAAATAAAAATTTATATCTTAAAAAAATTTTTAAAATAAATTTATACAAAACAAAAATTAAAAAATTACTATTTTATATCAAACAACAAATGATCAAATCAAAAAAAAAATTAGTGAAAAAAAATGAAAACAAAAATAAAAATAAAAATAATAAAAAAAATTTAAGAAATTGAAAAATTTAAAATATTTACATTTAGTAGATTTGATAAATAAACAAATAAAACACGAATTTTATTTATTGCATTTTATATCTGAATGAATAATTTTAATTCATTAAAAAAATTGAACAGATGAAAATGAATTAAACTGGCAAGACAAACATTCTTATTAACAATATCCAGAAATATTTAAATAAAAAAATATTAAAAATATATTTTACTCATTTATATATGGTTACGAAAATCTTTTTAAATCTAAACTGATTTATTGTTTTAATTATTATGACCAGAGTTTAAAAATAAAAAAAAAAAATTATATAGGCAAATATATATATATAATTAATATATATCAAAAACATATTTCTGTGACAAATAATAAGAAACTAATAGACCATCTAATATAAGGATTTTCTATATGCATTTTCTAAACTTTAATATAATAAATATAAAAAATCACGATAGGATATGGGGCAATATTTATTCTTGGAAATTTGCAAAAAATTTTGGAAAATATATAAGCAAACAATTTTTCAATATGAACATCAAATTTAAAAAATAATTATATTTTTACAGAAATAGAAGATGTCACCATTCTATGGGATTATATCCACACAGAAAAAAAAAGAGAAAAAAATTTAAAACATAATTGTCAAAAAAAAAAAAAAAAAAAAATGCCTAATAAAATATATATTTTATATAGCGGCGGATTTAACATCAACCAAGGAATAAAAAAACTATAAAATACAAAACCTAAAAATTGAAATAGAAAAAATGTGGAAATTGAAAACAAGAATAAATGAGTATTTATAATATTTAAAACTTGGAATTATAAAAAATGGAACAAAACAACACATTGAAAGAATCCCTGAAAATTTTTTTAAAGAGACATACAGAAAATTGTTAATATAAATAACAGCACACATATAAGGAGAACTTTAAATATGTAATATATTAAATATTCCAATGAATAGGATAAAAAAAAAAAAAAAAAAAAAAAATTAATGAATATTTCTAAGAAATAACAGTTAACAATGATAAATTTAAACCTGCCTTAAAATAAAAAAAAAAACAGTTTAACATGCAAAAAATCTTAATAAACAGAAAGAAATAATTAATAAAAATGATATAATTTTTTTTTCTTGAAAAAACAATTGATATACAAAAAAAAATTATAAAAAAAAGTAAAAATATATTAAAATTAAAAATTAAATGTTGATATATGTTTCAAATTAGCTTACCTTTTGAATAAATCCTGATTAAGAATTTGAATTTAAATAAATATAAATTTCAAAATATAATAAACATATCAATATAAAATAATTTAAAAATTTATTTGAAATTAAATATTTCAAAAGATACATTTGATAAAAAGATTTTGGATATCATATTTTTAAAAATTAAACAAAATTTTAAAATGATTTAAATTTTTTTTTAATTTTGATTAAAAAATACAAAAAAAAAAACAAAATCTATTAAAAAAAAAATACATAAACAAAATTTATTAATTAAATATTTTAAATAAATGTAAAAAATAATTAAAGAAAATATTAATGAAAATTTTATTTTTCCCAATAATTTTAGATTTTTTTAAAGAAATAATAATAAAAATAATAATAAAATTTTAATGAAAATATCAAATTAATATATTATGAGTAGAAATTTTTAAGGGAATTTTTAAAAAAATATTTGAAAAGAGAACTTCAATATTTCAAAGAAAATGTTTATATTAATAATTTGACAAAAATATAACTTTTTGATAAAAGAAAATATTAGTTTGAATATTTTTTTATTTTAATATTTTATAAATAATTATATGATTTATAATAACAATAATATTTTTAAAAAAAAATATTAAAAGAAAAACCTTAAAGCTTTAGAAAAAAAAATTTTTGATAAACTTCAATATATATGAATTAATTATTTTTGAAATATAAAATTTGTTATTGATTGAAAAAATATATATAAAATAAAAATAATATTTTATAATATATATTCATTTAATGAATATATTTCAAAATATCAATCAAAATTTTTAATTCAAATTTAATTAAAAATGATTTTAAAAATATCTTATTATGTTTTATATATATTTAATTTTTAATGAAAACATATAGAAATAATATATATAAAATCGATTCATATTTTTTTATTTTTATTTATTCCATTGTGTAAATAATGGAAAAAAAAATAAATATAAACGGAAAATTCTACAAATAAAAAAATTTTTTAAAAAATCTTTTAATGCAGTAAACATGTTGTTAAATTGATATCATTGAAAATAAACATTAACAAATTCCACCATATTAAAACCCAAAATTTAAAAATATTTTATGAAATTAAATAGATCAAAATAGTAATTAAGGAAATGCAATTTAGAAATTTGATATTATACAAAAAATGATATCAAAAAAGAAATTTCAGAAAATTTGTTAAAAAAAAATTTTTAAAAATAACATTTTTTTAAATTTAAATAAAAAAAAATTTATATACCATATTATATATATAATTTAAATTAGAAATTAAAATTTTTCTAATCAATTATTTAAAATGAAATATATTTATAAAAGTTTAAAAAAAAATCAATTTTTTATAATTAAATTAATTGAAAAAAAAAATTTAAATATAAATATTTAATAATAAATTATTATCCACAATTTAAAAAATAATCATCAGGAATTAAATTTTTAAAACAAAATTTTAAAAATCATCAGTAAAAATATTTAAAAAGGATATTTTTTAAAAAGAAAATGGTTTATAAATTGATGATATATTTTAATAAAAATATAATACAGAATTTATCAATAGAAAATATATATATTCAAGAATAAAAATATGAAATATTTAATAGACAAAATATTTTTAAAAATAAATCCATTTAAAAAATTAAAAAATTAAATAAAAAATATAAAATTCAAAAAGAATTAAAATTATTTTAATTTCTAAATTTATGGAAAATTTTTAAAACATGAGAATTATCTATTTATGTTTATTCTTATCTATCTCTCTCTAAACTTAAAAAGGAAATTCCCAAATAAGAAAAAACCCTCAAAAAAAAGAGGAAGAAGAAAAGACTGAAAAAAAAAAAAACATCAGAAGTTTGAAAAAAAAGAACTTACTTATTTATAATGACTAAAAAATAAAAAAATCATAAATATCCATTATTAAAAAAAAATGAAAAAAAAAGAAAAGAACACTGAAAATAAATTTTTTACAAATCAAAAAAATTGACACAAAGAAAATTTTTTTTGACAAATGAAACCAAAAAGACAGAAAAAATATTTTAAACTCTGAGCTTGGTCATTTTATTTAATAACAAACATCTCTGAACTAGAAAAACAGAGGGGGAAAGCAGAAAAGATGCGAGAGGACGGAATAAAAGACACGATTCTGGATAAATCCATAATATGTGATGTATGAAGAAAAGTTAAATGGTCAACTGCTAATGATATTGGAAAATTTGACCTATTTCTAAGATTTTTATGACTACCATCAACATTTTAATACTGACCAAAAATGGACACTTTCCAGATTAAAAAATATCTGCCTTTATTAAAAATTTTTACTATACAAACCAAAGGACACACTCATAACTCTAAAGAAAAAAAACAAAAAAATTTATATTATTTATAGAAAAACCCTTTAAAAAAGTTTGTTTTTTTCCAAAGTATTCAATATAAGTAAAAATCTTTTTTACCTATGCATCCACCTGGTGACATCCCCATGTGATACACAAAACTAATTTTGAAAAAGGTTGAAAATTTTTCTTATTAAAATAACATACAATCAGGAAGGATATTAGAATAATCCAAAACCTATATTGCCAGCAAAACATCTGCATACAAATAGAAAATAAATTCAGTAAATATACAAAAATACAAAAGGTCTGTAGGACAAGGACAGGTCTTCACATCAGATTTATTCAATCTAATAGCAAGGCAATTCTAAAAGAATTAGAAGTCCTACCAGGATTCATTGTTGGCAGCCACAATCTTAACAATATAAAATATGCAAATGGTGCAGTATCGATAGCAGACATAGAAAAGAAACTACAAGAACTCCTACAGAAGGCAGGGAAGGGAAGGTAAAAGAAAGGAGTTAATACCAATCATAAAAAGAGAGACTATATAGTTGTTAACAAAACTCAAGGTGTGAACTACAAATTGGAGACACCAAAATCAAACAAGCAGAACAATTTGAATATCTAGGAAATATTTCAACAGAGGATGGAAACTGTGGCACCAAAATGCAAAGGTGCATTGGGATAGTGAAGGATACCTTCCAAAAGCTAAGCAAAGTATTAAGAAACACGAAAATTTCATTAGAAACAAAAAAAGAGTACTGAACTGTCATGTAATATACCCCCGCTATATGGCAGAGAATACTAGACAATCTCCTCACAGATGAAGAAGAGATTTGAAGCAAGAGAAACAAAGAAAAGAGGAGTGAACTGTTATGTAATATCAGACCTCCTATATGGTACTGAATGCTAGTCAATCTCCTAACAGATGTAGAAGAGACTTGAAGCAAGAGAAACAGAGAAAAGTCTACTGAACTATTATGCACTATCAGTCCTCCTATATGGCAGTGAATGATGGACAATCTCCTCACAGATGGAAAAGAGACTTGAAGCAAGAGAAACAAAGAAAAGAATACTAAACTATTATGTAATGTCAGTCCTCCAATATGGCAATGAATGCTGGACAATCTCCTCACAGATGTAGAAGAGACTTGAAACAAGAGAAACAGAGAAAAGTCTACTGAACTATTATGCACTATCAGTCCTCCTATATGGCAGTGAATGATGGACAATCTCCTCACAGATGGAAAAGAGACTTGAAGCAAGAGAAACAAAGAAAAGAATATTAACTATTATGTAATGTCAGTCCTTCCAATTGAAAAATGAATGCTGGACAATCTCCTCACAGATGTAGAAGAGACTTGAAACAAGAGAAACAAAGAAAAGAATACTGAACTATTATTATGTAATATCAGTCTTCCTATATGGTAGTGAATGCTAGACAATCTCCTCACAATAAAAAGAAAAGAAATTGAAGCAAGAAGAAACAAAGAACCTATTCTACTGAACTATTATGTAATATCAGTCCTCCTATATGGCAGTGAATGCTGGACAATCTTCTCACAGATGTAGAAGAGACTTGAAGCAAGAGAAACCAAGAAAAGTGTATTCAACTGTTACATAATATCAGTCCTAAATGGCTGTGAATGCTGGACAATCTCCTCAGTGATGTAGAAGAGACTTGAAGCAAGAGAAACAAAAAAAAGTGGAGTGTACTGTTATGTAATATCAGTCTCCCTATATGGCAGTGAATGATGGACAATCTCTTCTCAGATGGAGAAGAGACTTGAAGCATGAGAATCAAAGAAAAGAATACTGAACAAATTATGTAATATCAGTTCTCCTATATGGCAGTGAAGCTGGACAATTTCCTCACCGAAAAGAAGAGATTTGAAGTAAAGAGAAACAAAGAAAAAATTTTTCAAATTGTAATGTGAATCAGTCCCCCTATATGGCAGTGAATGCTGGACAGCATCCTCACAGAAAAATAATTTAAAGCAATGAGGAAAACTATGAAAAAAATTTTGAACTAAAATTAAATATCATTCAAAAATATGCAGTGAATGCTGGACAAGATCCTCACAAATGTAGAAGAGACTTGAAGCAAGAGTATCAAAGAAAAGAATACTGAACTATTATTATGTAGATTTATTTCCTATATGGTACTGAAATAGTCAATCTCCCTTAAGAGATCGAAAAGATTTAAAAGCAAGAGAAAAAAGAAAAGTCTACTGAACCGTTATGCAAATATCAGTGATTATGACAGTGAATAAAGAAACAATCTCCTTACAGATGCCGAAGAAACTGAAAAGCAAGAGAAACAAAACAAAAGTCTACTGAACTATTACGTAACATCAGTCCTAAATATATGGCAGTGAAAAACAATTTTCACAGATGCAGAAGAGACTTGAAGCAAGAGGAACTAAAAACATTGCTGAACTGTTATCAAATAACATGTCCCCATATAAGAAGTGAATGCTGGAAATCTCCTCACAGATGGAGAAGAGATTTTTACAACAGATGAAAAAAAAAAAGGAGTGAACTGGAAATAATATCATGTTCTTGTTTATGTGGCAGTGAATGCTGGACAATGTCTGAAACAGATAGTAAAGAAGAAACTTAAAGCAAGAGAAACAAAGAAAAGTCTACTGAACTATTATGTAATATCAGTCCTCCTTATATGGCAGTGAATGCTGGACAATCTCCTCACAGATGGAGAAGAGACTTGAAGCAACAGACACAAAGAAAAGAGGAGTGAACTAATATGTAATATCAGTCCCCCTATATGGCAGTGAATGCTGGACAATTTCCTCACAGATGTAAAAAGACTTGTAGCAAGAGAAACAAAGAAAAGAATACTGAACTGTTATGTGATATCAGTCCCCCTATATGGCAGTGAATACAGGACAATCTCCTCACAGATGAAGAAGTGATTTGAAACAAGAGAAACAAAGATAAGAGGTGTGAACTATTATGTAATATCAGTCCCCCTATATGGCAGTGAAGGATGGACAATCTCCTCACAGACGGAGAAGTGACTTGAAGCAAGAGAAGCAAAGAAAAGAATACTGAACTATTATGTAATATCAAGCCTCCTATATGGCAGTGAATGCTGGAAAATCTCCTCACAGATGTAAAAAGACTTGAAGCATGAGAAACAAAGAACACAATACTGAACTTGTAGTGATACTAGCAAATTAATATGCATAATTTGCATAGGCAGAAGTTAACAGTCTTATAAGTGGTCACTGAGAATAACCACCAGTAGTAAGAGTCTAGTGACTGATTTAGTACTAACCTCTACTTCACAACAGTGGCGGCGCCGATAGGATTTCAATTGTCTCTGGAAGATCCAGTATTTGTCGATACTTGGATTCGTTGCTTCGCTGCCACTGCGAGAACAAAAAAGTTGAAAGACAACAAAGAAAAGGGAGGCGAAAATGAAATCACGGATTTATTTTTGGCTACAGCTGGATGCGAGGCAATAATGAAAGTCTCCACCATGGCATGTCCCTTAAATTTGGAAGACCTGACTTTTGAAAAAATAAATCAGATTATAAAAAAAATATGAGACCCAAGAAAAGGCTGGTAGTGGCAGAAAGAACGAAATTCATGTCAACGAAACAGGAAATTGACGAACCAATTATAAAATATTTACACCGTCTACGAAATGCAAGTAGATATTGCGAATTTGAGAAACTCGGACAAGACGAACAGACCATTGAAGAGGATTTGATTCAATTAAGACTAATTGAAGGTATATCCAATGCGTCACAACGATATTAAATATTGGAACAGTTACAAATAGGAAATATGTCTTTAAATTCTTGTATTGAATTTATGCAGAAACAAGAGCTAATACAGACATACCACCATTATAAAAGTCAACCCACCGAACAAAGATTCGCTGATACATACGCGTTAAACAAGATAAAAAAGTGTTCGTATTGTGAACACGAAATGAAAAAGGAAAAGTGTCCAGCATTTGGGAAAACTTGTAATAATTGCTTAAAAAAGAACCACTTTCAAGCAGCGTGTAAATTAAAAAAGAAAAAAGTTGAAAGAGTTGAAGAAAACGACTCCGATAGAGAAGTTTTAAAAATAAGACTATTGCACAAAAGAAAAACGACATTATAGTAAAGGTTAAAATTAATAACTGCAATTTAGATATGCAAATGGATACTGGGAGTGAAGTAACACCGATACCAAAATTTGGGGGGGAACACATTGGAAAGTCACCCTTTACGGAAAAGCAATTTACAACTCCGCCAGTTTGATGGGTCCGTTATAAAATATTAGATACTTTGAAGGTTCATTGGAGTTAAAGAAAAATTTGAAGTAATTCCTGTAATTGTTGCAAAAAAAACCATGGCCTTATTGAAATGGCGTTTAATATGAATTTACCAAGATAATTAATGAAAAAAAAAATGGAAAAAACTGAAAGTTAAACTATGAAGCAAGTATAAAAAATGTTTCCCCTCTTATTATGAGGCACGAAAATTACCAGTACATTTATTGCCGTTATTAGTGAAAAAAAACGTAAAAAAATTAAGAAACAAGACCCTTCTAGAACATGTTCCGCCTGGAGGTAGCAAGTGTGCATCACCGATTGTGGTTCTGAGGAAAACAGAAAAAATTTACGTATTTGTGGAGATTATAAAATAGGAGTAAATCACAAGATATGCTCGGATTCATATCCACACCAATCGGGGAACTTGCATTGCATGCACTGGCAGGATATCTGTTTTTCAAAATAGATTTAAAATGGCATACCACCAAATACCAATAGACGAAAACTTCAAAGAAGTAACCACGATAAATACGCCAATAGGGTTACTAAGATGGAAAAGAATGCCATATGGTATAAAAAACTGCAAGTTTATATTTCAAAGGGACATTGAACAGGTTTTAGGAAAGGTATGAAAATATGATTTGTTACCAAGACGACATATGCATAGGAGCCTACTAATGAAAAGGAATAAAAAAGAAAAACTGACTTAGTCTTGAATAGATTAAGAAATGCTGGAATGACGATAAAAAAAAAAAATGCGTAAGCAATTCTAGTAAAATATCTTTTTTAGGTTATTCCATTTCAAAAAGAAGGTATATCACCAGACCAAACATTGATAGAAAAAATATTAAAAGTAGCTACACCTTCAAATAAAAAAGAATTGGAGTCTTTTGGGATTGTAAATTTCTACAAGCGATATTTACCAAAAATACACGGACCTGATGGAAACTGTTTGCAAAGTTAAGGAAAAAGAATGTAGAGTTTATCTGGTAAGAGGAACAACAGAAAGCTTTTGAAACATTAAAAGAAATAATGTCAAAGAAACCAGTAGTGAAAATTTTTGATCCAAAAAAGGACATAACACTCACTAGATGTAAAGTGAACATTCAATATCGAATATTATCACAAGAAGGACATCTGATAATGTATTTATCGAGAAGGTTAACGAACACTGAATTTAATTATTCGAACATAGATAAAGAAGCATTGGCTATTGTGTGGACAACTATCAGAGCCCGACAATTTTAATTGGAAAAATTTTCTATTAAGAAGTGATCATAGACCATTAGAGTTTATATTTAACCCAAGGAAAGAATTACCCAAAGTCACGACATCAAGGATTCTACGATGGGCGATAAGATTGATGGCATTTGACTTTGATATAGAGTATGTCAAAAGGAAATTCAATTCCATGTGGACGCACTATCAAGATTGAGGTTTTAAAAGACCTCAAAAGACAAAACGGAGGAAGAATTTGAAGATCTGTTCCTACACTTGATAGAGACTGATGTTTTGTCTTTAGACAGAATGGCTGTGAAACAAGACATGATCCAGTGCTAAAGTAGGATAATATCGAGAATAAGAAAAATCATGGGGAAATTGTTCTAGGCGGAAAGACCTTATAAAGAAATAAGACACAAATTAACAATAGAACATGGAGTGATTTGCAATGGGACTTCTGTAGTTCCCCAGAAACACAAAAGAAAGCCGATAATAAGTGTACATAATGATATACACTGGAGTAGCGGCCACACAAAAACGGATAAAACTAGAAGCTTGGTGGCCGGGATATTCAAGACGTTGAGGATTATGTAAAAAATGTAAGAATAAAAAACTTACACAAGCTGAAAAAAGTTACTATTCATGGCTCCAAAGAAGTGGAGCCATGGAGTCGTGCATATGGATCATGCATATGTAAATGGAGGGACTTTATTAATATTAGTAGACTCTTTTCAGGTTGGCCTGAAATAATAAGAGTTGCAAACAAGAAAAGTTCCACTTCTCTAAGCAAATCTAAGAGTAGTGTTCTCTAGAATGGTGTACCAAAAACCCTGGTATCGGATAATGCACCAGAATTTTGTGAGGAAGAACTTGAACGTATGTTAGAGAAAATAGGGTGTAAAACCATATAAAAACTCCTCATATCACCCTCAATCAATGGACTAGCAGAAAGGATGGTTCAGACCGTAAAAAGGGCTGAAAGCATGTTTCAACAAAAAAAAGTAGAAGTTTTTCTACCGAGGATGCTTTTGTTATCGGACCATACCACGCAGGAAGACTCAAAGCTACATCAGCTTTTAATGGGGAGACAGATTAGAGCTCCACTAAATATGTCATACTCTGCAAGTGAAAAGATGTGGTATAAAAAACAAGGATGCAGATCCAGGAAGGAGCCAATTTTTAATGCAAAAGGCCATAACACAGCTATAATAAATAGAGAGAAGGGCGATAGGAGTTGGCCCATGTTGACCAAATAAGGACCCAGGGTGAAGAGGAAGAACGAAATGACAAAGAGATGTCAATTTCATCTGATAATGAGTTGGTAGAACAACCATTACAGAAGGAAACTGAAGGAAACAATGCAGAAGGAAGAGGGACAGAAGGACTCTGAAAGTTCAGATGAAGACCAGAGTATGCAAGAAAATACATGTGACTACAGCCTAGACCGGGGCAGATTGAGGTCTCCCAGGGAAAGAAATAGAGCAGAGTGAGGAAAATGGCAGAAGAAGGAGTACAAGATCTATGAGAGAGATAAAGCCCTTAAGGTTTAGGGAGATGTAGTGATACTAGCAAATTATTATGCATAATTTGCATAGGCAGAAGTAAACAGTCTTATAAGTGGTCACTGAGAATAACCAATTAGCAATACGAGTCTAGCGACTGATTAGTACTAACCTCCACTTCACAACAGAACTGTTATGTGATATCAGTCCTCCTATTTGGGAGTGAATGCTGGACAATCTCCTCACAGATGTAGAAGAGACTTGAAACAAGAGAAACAAAGAAAAGAATACTGAACTGTTATGTGATATCAGTCCTCCTGTTTGGCAGTGAATGCTGGACAATCTCCTCACAGATGTACAAGAGACTTGGAGCAAGAGAAACAAAGAAAAGAATACTGAACTGAAAAGAGTTGAAGCAAAAGAAATGTGATTCTACAGAAGGATGCTGAGAATACCATGGACTGAACGTGTAAGCAACATTGAATTATTTGTGAAAATGGAAACAAAATGGATACTTGTACTTAACATCAGAAAGAGATAGTTGTTAGTTGATTTCTGAAGCAGATAATGAAGAAAGAGGGCTTGGAAAATTTGATATTCACAGGACAGATTGATAGCAAGAGGGATGGAGGAAAGCAATGCATAACCTACCCCATGAGCTTGAGTAAATGGATTACAGAACAGGCTTTAGGAGAGATAGCAAAAAGACAGCATTTATTAAGAGCTACAAAGGAAAGGAAATTGTGGAGAGCCATGATTGTCAACATCCTGACACAGCACATAGAAGAAGAAGAAGAAACAACTCTTGTTTTTTTAGAAAATATTTCTACTTTTAAAAACAAATTAATACCTAATTTCTTGAAGTGTTAAATATTCATCTGCTTAAAAAATTGAATTTACCATGAACTAATCCTGTAGTTCATAAGAAAAATTAGGGAAAACTAGAAATAATTTTCAGTAAGTTACAAAAGCAGTATCACCTGGGAAGTACTGTCCATGTTAAAAGTATATTTAATCAACATGAAATTTGAAACGTTGAAACAAATTCAATTAATTACAAATCCCAGATCATATACAGTTATCTATGTTCAAATTATATTGCAAAATAGAATTTGAATCCTG
>CAHIKZ030004026.1:0-48781 GCA_903632075.3 Acanthosepion pharaonis
TTAAAAAGAAAATTTAAAATATAGAAAAAGGAAGCCGTAATTTGAAAATCTTTTATTTAAACCACAAATAAATTTTGTTTACAAAATCAAGATTAGTTAATGTTGATATATCTTAAGAGAATTTAGTAATTAAATGTTACTGTGAGTTGAACGGCGTAAAATAATATTTAACAAATTGTTTTAAGGATTTAGACTTTTTTTAGGAAGGATAAACTGATATAAACATTTTACCTAAATTTTTCTTTTTGTACTGAAAATAAACCAAAGAAAGGTTGTATTTACTTCATTATTGATGGTTTTTGGTTTAAAAGTACCAAATTAGTTTGACTAAAACCACTGGCAATGAATCATTTCCAATGTTTAATGGGGTAGTTTTAAAATGGATGAATTAGCAAAGAAAAAATACAAAAAGAAGGAAGCTATCACAAGTTTGGGTGATACAAGTGTGTATGTGGGGGGTGAAAGAGTTCAGTTACTAAGAGAAAGATATTCTGCCTGAAGGAAGGTCCCTGGTTGATGTTACATTCCAGCATTCTGGGAGAAAAAGAAAGAGGATGAACAGGAAGTGTCTTGGTTTTATAAGTGCTTATCAGAACTGGTGGAAGCTGTGATGGGGATAATCCCACAATGGTAATGTTCATTTGCAGATGACAGTTTGACTGGTTTTTTATGCTTCTTTTAGCAGACTTGAAATAAAGATTTTTTTTATTCTTCCTTTTTTTTTTTTTTTTTTTTTTCAAAAAAATTGTTTAAAAGCTAAAATGATGCAATATTGTAAAATTGGGTGAGCTAAAACAATCTTCCTAAACCTTGCAATTTGAAATGCTGTTAGTGTCCATATATAATATTCTTACAGATTTAAGTTTTGGTAAATATTTAAATTTTAACAAAGTGATTATCAGTAGAAAAGTGTCCTCCAAGAATTTATGTATTTTCCGTCATTAGTTTTGTTCACTTAATCAGGATCACAAAATGAAATTGTCTAATTAGATAAACTGTTCTAAACTTTAAAAATTGCACCCCAAATCACATGGCTGTGAGTGTCTTTCATAGTTTTTCATAGTATAATTTTCAAATCTTTTTTCCTGTTCTGACATTTCTGACAGAATAATGTCACACAAAAAAACAAACTGCTGCAGTTTGGATTTATCAGGGAACATAAAGTTTCCCCATTGTTCTTCTGTTTAATATTCATGCTTTTTTACTGTTACAGTCAGTTTTGCTTTTCAATCAGTTTTGTAGGATCTTAACTGAAAGTCATTGGCCAATGTCAGAGAAACAATCCTATGACTCACATCTTAAGAAGCGCAGCAACCAGAGTTTTTTTGCATGAACTTGTCAGAGATCACAAAATGAGGGATTTGCTGAAACGGTCATCTTTTGGGGTTATTTTTGTGGGGATGTCCACTTTTCTTTTGATCAGTACCAGCTTGGTACTTGGTATAACAAATACAGACTTTCTAGAACCCATATGCACTGAGTGCCCATTCCATATAATATTTATTATTTGGGCTCATTGAATCTCAGAAAGTGACAGTTTTTTGCACATTTTTAAGGTATAAAATCTTACCAAAAATTATTCTTCAGAACAACTTACAAACTTGTCAAAAGTCTGTGTTACTGTGTTTGAAACTTGAGGATAATTAAATATTGATTATAATAGTTTACATTAACTAAAAGCCAATGATGTAATACCCTGGAATAATAGAGAAATGTTCATTTTTGTTATGTGGTTTTAAACTTTTGGACAAATATATTAGTTGAGCACTGTAATGAGTCTGACCATAATTTTGATTTTAAAAAATGCTGCTTAATTAAAAGAGAAAGCAAAATTACTAAACAAAAAACATATGGAAAGTTTCCTCATTGCTAAATCATCCACGATAAATTAGATTTCAGGTTCTTAGTAATATCATTTCCACTTTTTTGGCAGATCTTCTGTTGTCCACAATGTGGATATTTAAAAACAACTTTTAATTAAAACAAAAATAAAAGCTTGAAAGGGAAAATGATTTCCAAAAATAAAGGGCTTTTTTATGAATATTTCAAATTTAGCACAAATTACATATTCAGTGTTTTTTGGGTGCATAATTTGGTTTGAATGTTTCTACTTATTTAAATCTCTTCCTCAACCCCTAAAATTTTTTTATAATCAATAAGAATATTTTTCTAAAATCAAAATGACTTGTTTTATATAGAACTAAAAATTGACATGTTACTTCAAAAACATTACACTTAAATTTTTAGTTGTAAATAAATTATTTACAATATAGATTTATAAAATAAAAAATATTTACTTTAATTTCGGAGGCAGAGAAAATGATTTGAGACATGGACAAATAATTAATAACTGTCGTCTGTTATAAAATTTTTATAAAAGAGCTCTTTTTTTTTCATTCTGCGTTTTTCAGTCAAACAAAACAATTTGATTTGTTATCAAAAATTATATAAATTATTTATTATAAATTATTTATTATAAATATTTATTCTAAGTTAGGAAATAAATAAAAGAAAAAAATAAATCAAAGAAACTTGGAATGTTAATACAAATGTCAAATTTTTTTTAAAAAAATTTTGCATCAGAAAACAAAAGGAAATTTCATTACCGGGTTCTTTTCAAACATATGGAATCTTTTCTTTTTGTTAATTTTCGACCGATTTTGTTTTCAGAGTTACCATTGACAAAAGTTTTCCTCTCTCCATTTGTGGATGAAATTATACTTCCCAGCTCAGGTTAGAAATTTTATCCATGTGTAGTAACTAGTCTTCGAGAAGGAAAATGCTGAAACAAACTGAGAAAAAAACAAAAACATTAACTATTTAAAAAAAAAAATCATGTCAATGAAACAAGATTTTTTTTACTATACTGACATTTAAAAAAGAAAAGGAAACAGTGGAGAGGTTCTGAAGAAAAACGACATTTAAAAAAGAGAAAAATTAAACACGTTTTTAGCTGAAAAACTCAATGAGCAAATCGGTACAAAAAAAACATCCATTCAAAACTGCTAAGATTTGGGATGCAAGTACCAAACATTCATTGACGAGTTCATGTATACTTAAATGGTCGTAAAATTAATGTGTTATAAAAAGCAACAGGATTATAAAGGAAAAATTACCTATTATAGCCTAGACTATTTGTTTTTTCACACCTTTCAACCCTAACTCAACAGAACAGTCTATATCTTACGTTTACGTACGGAAAAATCAATATGTTAAAACTGCGCTAAGCGAAACAAATAATCTCAGCAAATCACTGAAAGTCAATGGTGCAGAACAAAATTGCGCCAAAACTAGTTAAACACCTTCGAGTACCTTCAAACCTATATATTTGACCGCCCCAGGCAGTCAGTAACAAACACCCACAGTTTCAGAACTTTCCAAATCATCTCCACAAAAAGTTGCAAACGATTACCAGCGCAAAAGATACATCATCTTTTTTTCATTTCCCGATCGAAATTAATCAACTCTGTGGATATCAATTCTCAACATTGCTTATCTTAAAGTGAATCAAATATTCGCTACCTATTAATAAAATTGGACCTAGAAAATATAAAATATTAAAAGGTGATCCATTAAAAACTCCTTCTAAATGTATTTATTATTATCGACAATTATTATTAATATCAACACAAACTTAAAAAGACTGTAAATGAACGAACAATTAAAAAGAGAGACATTCTGAAATCAAAAATCTCTCTTACACACCCGTCAACATAGTTTATATCAATTATCCTGTTTTATATTGCTTTGAATTGTATTAATTTCTAATTGAATATGTCTCGTTCTTAATCGTATTTTAAATTTCGTTTATTTATTTATTTTCATCTGCCAGAAAGTCTATTCCTACACAAAACTTGATTTTGATTTTTTCAAGCATAATTAATAAATATATATATATATATATATAATATATTTTTATTTCCCCAACCCCAAAACACTATAGATTTTCTTGAAGACTACTAACACTACTATCATGTATTTTTCCATACCACCTCGGAAACTTTCATACAAGTGATTACTTTTTTTTTGGGACATGGAGGTCAAAAACTGTCCAAATGAAAATTGGAAGAGGAAAGCAGTTTTTTTTTAAATTACGAAAAAATGGGAATTGTTTTTTTATTTTTTGCATTATATATATATTTTTTTTTTTACTTTTAAAATGAATTTTTTTTAATAAAAATCTGGAAAAATGTTATTCTTTTTTAATAACCACCAATATTTTCATGACTAAACATTTTACTCTTAAAATATTAGGGTGTAGTCAATAAATTATCTATTTCTATAAAGATTTTAATCTGAAATTTTTCCCCCAAAAAAAGAAGTCTTTACAGAGATTCCAACACAAAACAAATGGGACATGGAAAATTTTGTTTAAAAATAAATTTTATTTTTCAAAAGAAAACTTTTCATTCTTGCAATTTTTAAACATTTTATTTTTTTGATAATTTTTCGGTTTTATGAATTCAAAAATGTAAAAAATAAGGACTAGTATTTTTATTTTAGCATCTAATAGTTATCTTTTGAATAGTTTCATTATTAGTAAAAAAAAAATCAGATCCTTCTGAATGGATGATCTTTGTTATTCAATTTTACAAATTATATTACTCTTATAGAATTTTCATATTCTTTAAATTGGGACATATCAGAATCAATATTTAACCAACCAAATCCACCATTTTGCAAACTTCGACTTTCGAAATTTTTTGTTTAACAATTGTTCAAAAATTTGAAGCCCAGTTGATTGGAGCCTATTGAATGATATTTTATACATATAAAAGGACCCAAATAATCATATCAGATCACTAAAGGATATGAAAGATAGATTATTAATCTTAGAATCCAATGGCGTGTCACTATTTTGACTTAGATATATTTTGTTGTTTCACTCAAACATCAAAATTTAAAACATTTTTACAATTTCTAAGAAAAGTGTTCGCATTACTAATATATTTAATATATATTTAACTAAAGACAAACACAGATAAACAAGTCTGGAAATTTAGACAATTATACTCTACTTTATTCAAAATAAACACACAAATTTTTTATAAAGGTGGAATATTTTCCCCAGCTCTGTTTCAGTTCTTAAAACTTGAAAAATTTTGAACTGTAAATCAATAAGAAACCCAATTTATCAATTGTCAATTTTTCAATATAAAACAAACTACAAGTCAGATTTTTGTAAATTTTTTTGTACATCTCAAAGAAATTGTTGTTTTATTGAAAATATCATAATCGGTCACTTGTTACTCAATTGCCTTTAAAGCTATCGTTTTTTAATGTCTATATTAAATCATTTTTAATCAATAAACATTTTCCCTTTATAACCATCTGAATATAAAAACCTGTATTTTACAATTCAAAATCATTTTTAATCAAATCACATTTCTAATGATTTTAAGAGAACTGTTCAGAACATTTTACTATTTTAAAATTAAGCGCTATAAAAATTTTTTTCTGCCCCCTCCACAGTAGGTAAGGGGTAAATCGTTTGAGAGTTTTAATTATTTTAATCAATGGCGCTTTTTTTATTATAATTGATTTTTGATAGGTGTTTTTAGGTAATAAAAAGTACGAGTTTAAAAAAAAAAAAAATACACATTTAACCCCTTATTTTGGGACTCCAAATCTGTAACGGATTTCTTTTTGCGTAATATTTACCCGCCATGATGTTATTAAATTAGTTGATGACTGACAATTTTGTTTCAGTTTAAAAAATCACAAAAAATTCATGGCGAATGGAAATAAAACAGTGCAAAAAAATGCAAGAGGAAAATGGGCAAAAGAAGTCTTAATCTCGGTTGGGGTAAGTGTTAGTTTGACCTGGTTTACTTTCAATGCATTAATTACATTGAACATCTATAAACTATTATGTTTTCAATCAGGAGACTCAATATCAATAAAGATTTTTTTTGGCAAATCTAAACTGCCATGCCTAAAAAAGACTTTGTCAAAAGGACTTTATTCAGTTGGGGGGAGAAGAAGATTTTTAATGTCTTTGACAAATTTGCGCGTGAGTAAATATAACAAATCGAACTCAAATTGGAACTCGGCTCTGATTAATGTTATAAAATAAAATAAGACATATCTCGGCTGATTTACAGGAAAATACTCAAGAGCGAGAACCGGATGTGAACGGGACAAAGCCCCGTCACAAAATGACCATTATCTTTCTTTACAAATGTTCCCCGACACACGTGTTCCGGTCGAAAAATAAAATAATATTTAAAGTGTTCTATTTTTCGTACAATAAAAATGCTTCCCTCCTAATTATACTCGCTTCGTTTTTCGAGCCTGTTAAACCATAAAAAAACGCTATAAAAGGGGTCACACGGAAGTTCAACAGGCAGTCACAGGTGGCCACGGAAGAGACCCGTCACGGTCAGGCCGAGCGGTCAGCAGGTGAGCATCAACCACCGTCAACATGTGTGAACTACTATGAGAGATCGACCTAGATCCGAAGCTGACTTATGAACTATACCACAAGGTAGCTGTCCCAAACCCTCACATTCCTGTTGAAATAAACCACGTAAATCTATTTCTGCTGTTGTCGTATTTCTTTCTTGCAACCATACGCTTGTCTATAACTACTAATTTATAAACCAATTTTTGAACTAACTGAAGCATATTTTAAACTAACAGAAATGAAGACCATTTTGAACACAAGAAAGTATAGACCGCACTATACTCATAGAAGTATGAACCCTACTGAATTGTTAGGAGTACATACTATATTAAGTTAATGTTGTGGATTCCGAGATGAAATTCGGTCTCCAATGAATGACAAATGCAAGAATTAAATATAAGAAATAAAATGTATTTACAGAATAATACAAAGGGTAATCCAGTAAATCCAAGAATGTGGTTAGTGGCAATAATGTATAGATATATACAGTCTCGAAGTAGGACTTCTTAGAAAATAAAAAATAAATGACTTCTGGCGGATTACCTCACACTATTTACTCTACCTCCAACTCAGTAACGGTCTTTTTATATTTTTTCTCAATCTCTGTATTCTGACTGACTCTGGGTATTTAACGGCAACAGTCCAAGTAACACTTTGGTAGAGTCCACTTATATGAAAAAGGGGAGGACCCCATAACAGTTAATATAATCATAGATAACACAGAACTCAGAGTAATAGTGACCATTCAGAATTCATGGGAGTATATACCCTCTCGAATTAATGCAATTACACATTTTAATGATTTCACAGGTGTATAGACAAAATTGAAGTGATACAAGTATAGACCATACTAAATTTGTAAGATTTTAGACCATACTAAATTAATATAAATATAGATTGTGGGAAAATTAAATAAAACCAATAAACAAAAAATAATAAAGAATAAAAAAAAATTCTTTTTCCCATAATGCAAGTTATAAAGTAATCAGAAAGGGTTTCTGATCACATGTGCAATTTTATGACCCCACTTCTGGTCACAACAGAATCTTTCTCTTTTCACTTTCCAACAACATCATTCGGATGTGTTTTAGCAGCCCTACTCATGAAGTAGTGATTTGGTCTTCCCAACTCTACCAGTTTTACCTGTTCTTATCCTTACTTGCAAGAAATTATTTCTGAACCAAAAAGAAAAATGGACATATGCAAGAGACATTTAAATTTGTCCAGTACAGTCGACATAGGAGGAATAAATGCTTGTAGCAGAAACACAAGTTTTTTTCCATGCTTTGTCTATCATCTTGGTTTATTGAATATACAACTTCACTTAAAAATGCATACAAAACCCACAACCTTGCTAACATCCACAAGAACATATTGAACTAATATATATATAATCATACAGAATTCATAGCAGCATACATCATATTGAAATAATACAATTACAGAATATCCTCATACAAGTATAAACTATAGTGTATTCATAGGAAAATAAATCATACTGATGTGTAATACAAGTACAGCTCATACTGAATGCAGGATTATAGACATGGCCAGATTATGACCTTTTGAGAACCCTAGACTAATGAAATTATGGGGCCCTACTCAGATGGAGTCACCCTATAACTTGCTCATACCCATCTTGAATATTTTTTACTCTCAATATATTTTAGCAATATCTAAATAGCTTGAAGTAAATTTATTGCAAAATTCTTTAAATAAACTAGAACAGCTGTCTTTTGTTTGCCAATAAAAATATTCTTTAAGAATTACCAAGATTTTACGATTTATTGCAAACCATATTAGCACATATTTCAACACAACTGTAGTAAAAAAAAAAAGATTTTTATAACCAGAATCACAACAATAAAACAATCAAAATAAATATGTGTTCGTCATAATGATATCATTTCAGTTTATAAAACTATTTAGAAGTTATAACATTTCGAAAATTAAAATCACTGCTTTATAAAAACTTCTAAGATTTAAGCATTCTGAACTAAAATCAAACATGTTATCTACTTGAAACCTCTTGCAAAGTCAAATAAATAAGAGTTTGTTGTATTTATACATTTCAGTTTATCAAATTATTTAGAAGTTACAACATTATAACATACGCAAGAATATTTGCAACTTCTCCCAACAGAAAAAATTAGCAATTATGACATTTCTGGATCCAAAGAACTTTTTGAACCAAAAATCTGATGTCTTGAGTTCTTGCTTACATAGTAGGAAATTCCTCCTAAGTATGTATGAATGGATAAAAAAGAATGCACATTTCATTTACCCCCCCCCCACACACACATACATTTAATACCCTTGCTTTTGGTCTCTTCTTCTTCATCTTCTTCTCATCCCCCTCCTCCCTTTCTATTACACCCAATGTTGTACATTTTTGTTTTTTTTTTTAAATAATATAGCATTCATTGTTTTTTTTAAAAAAATAAAGTGTTAAGAGGTCATTTGATAAAAATCACTTGAAGATACCGTAAGGTTGAAACCAAAATAGTGGATTCAACTGACCTCTGAATTTTTAAAGCATATATATATATATATATATATATATATATATATATATATATGTATGTGTGTGTATGACTCTCGACAATTTCCTATGCATGAAACAGATTGTTACCACTGAGTATTGACTTCAATGTCCACATTTATTTTTACATATGCTCTATCTCTGATACTGAGCATTTTAATCCATAAGTATAGCATACCATAAAACTATATTTTATCATATATATATAAGTTATTCCATTGCTGCAAATTTTAGTTCCTTTGTTTAATCTACATTTCTGGCTAATGATAATCTTTGTACTGGTAAATGAAAAATTTAAGGTAACTCTCTTTCTAAAAAATTGGATGCTATGCACTCATAGGTGAAATAGTTTCCACATTTATCTTCTTCTATGTGCTATGTACCTTCAGAATGTTGGTAGTCATGGCTCTCCACAATTTCCTGTCATTTGTAGCTTTTAATATATTTTGTCTTTTTGTTTCTCTCCTAAACATTGCTCTTCCATCCATTTACTCAAGCTTTCTAGGTAGGTTATGCATTGTTTTCCTCTTGCCTTCAATATATCCTGTGAGTATCAAATTCTCCAAGTTCTCTTTCCTCGTTATAAACCTTAGAAATTTCAACTATCTCTTTCTGATGTTAAATATAAGTATCCTTTTTGCTTCTATTTTCTCTAAAACTTCTTCATTGTTCACATATTTGATTCATGGTATAGATTCATGAGGCAAAAATAAAAGCAACAACCTCCAGAGGTTAAAATTCAAGCTCTCCCAGCTGGTATTTCAACCTTGAGTCATTCCTTCTTGAGTTTTGTCTCAAAATCACACTAACAGACTGTTCTTGCCGCCAAACATGATTCGAAGAACTGCCCACTGGGAAAAAAGTATTTATTTTTATATTTGTCCATATACCCATAATCCCTATAATTTCTTCATGTTATCCCATAATTCAAAGTGGCGTCCATGTCCCATAATGCATTGCATCTTTATTGCATAAAAATGCAATGCAAGTCCATTTTAAAGGTTTTTATGTTATCTGGAAAAAGGACGGATGCAGAGTAGTCATGTAAGTAACATTTTTTTCTCCCTCATTTCAACTGCAGTAGGTTTACATGCTAAGCAAATACGGGCTTTTTTTTGGCGGGGGACAAGGCAAGTCGCGACCAGTTGTGCTCTCCCAGGTTCTGTCTCATGTCTGCCACAATTCTCAGCATCCTTCTGTGGAATCACATTTCAAGTCACTTCAAGATCTCTTCTTGATCTGTGATGGGATTGTCCAGCATCCATTGCCATATAGGAGGACTGATATTACATAATAGTTCAGTACTCGCTTCTTTAACAGACAAAAAGTCTCTGACAAATATATTGTCCAAAACATTCTCAAAAGAGTTCTTAAAAAATTGTAAACAACAATCCCAAAGTATAAAACAAAATACAAATTAAACTTCAAAACTAAGAACATAGGGGTGTGCAACAAGCCATTCTTTTTGACAGAACTAGAAAACTCCATTATAAGCTCCCACAGTTCACCAATAGGACCAAATGGTGTCTACTATGACTTCTTAAAACAACTCCCAAAAGAGTCATTGAAATTGTTGTTAAAAAATATATAATGATATCTGAATAAAGGGGAAGTTCCCAGAACAATGTTGACAAACAACTGTCTTACCGATTTCAAAACAGGGAAAAGACAATTCAGACCCTGGAAATTATAGACTGATTTCTCTCACAAGCTGTTTATGTAAAAACTTAGAGAGAATGGTGAATAATCAGTAAGTTTGGTATTTGGAATCCAACAAATCCAACAAATTAATTACAGAATTACAATGTGGCTTTCACAAAACAAGAGTACAGTGGTTCAGTGGGAAAGCTTTATAAGGTTAGTATTTATGAGAAAAGAGCACATGACTACATATTCTTTGACTTACTACAAAACTACTTAGAAATATGTGATCATGTGAGACCTACATGACTGCAGACTGAAAGGTAGGCTACCAGAATTCATCAAGAACTTTCTTTTGAGTAGAACTTTTCAGGTTCATATGGGATCTCTTCTGTCACATCCAAAAAAGCAAGGAGGAGTGCCACAAGTGAGTATTATTGTTTGACTCTCTGTTCACTATTAAAATAAATAACATTTCAGTAGAACTCACTCAAAGTATAAATGGATCTTAGTGCATTGATGATTTTACTGTAATTTACCAATCCAAGAATATGCATACCATACAAAGGAATATGCACTAGTGCATAAATAAGACAGTCAATAAATAATGGTTTCAGATTTTCAAAAGCAAAAAAAAATGCATACATTTTTGTAATAAAATGAAACTGCATAAAGAACCAAGATTACAACTTGAAGGGACAGAAATTCCAATGATAGATGAGTAACAAGTTCTTGAGAATAATTCTTGGCAAGAAACTAATGTTCATACCACACCTAAAATATCAGAACAAAATGCAATAATAAAACATGATAGTGATGGTCCACAAAATGTAGGGAGCAAACCAGTGAACACTGCTCAAATTATACAGAACATTAATTCAATCAAAGCTGGACCATGGAAACTTTATAAACCAATCTGCAAGGTAATCATATCTCAAGTTACCCAACCTTTCATGAGCATTTAGAACATATCTTGTAGAAAGTTTGTAACAAAAGTAAACAAACCACCATGTTGAAATGGGAAAATTAACATTACAATACAATAAAGAGCCACCAGGACCATAAAAATACAGAAATAAAGAAGTGTTATGAAAAAATAGTGTTTGGGAGTCAGTTCATAACTATAAATACAGAGGTCAGGTCAGAAAAGCCAGGAAGAGTTGTTTTCAGTCTTTATTAATATGAAACATTACTTATAAGCACTACAAAGTGTGTTATAACAGTTGCGCTGAGGGATTTAACACTCAGGTGATTTATAATCATTGTGACAAGGATTCAGAATTCTTATGACTTACAACAGTAATGAGGATTCAGGAATTCATATGAGTAGTAACTGGAGTTACAAGAATTTTGGAAACTCATACTGTGTGAACAAGTACAGATAAAATATACTTGATGCTTCAGGAACAAGAATATGGATGATGACAAAAATTTCAACCACATTGGTTTTAAAAAAAAAAATTTTCTTGTGTAGAAGAAAATTTTTTTTCTTTTGGGTGGAGGAAAAAACTATTCTTGCAAGTTTTGAATAGGAGCAAATTTAGGTTTCAATAGTTGAAATTCAACAACAGAAACAACAACAATAACAAAATCAACAATTGCTAGAACTACAAAAACAGCAACAGGAGTTGTTAGATATAATTCTGAAGAAAATAAAAGATTTTCAACATCTCTTGCACCAAAAACACCATATCAGAATTTGTATACAACCCTGATGAGGGACTGACTATTTTCATAGATCTGAACAAATATTCAGTCAGAAATGCAACAGCTGGGAAAATGAGAGAAAAAACAAGATTGTTGTTGAGGAAAATAGCTCTGACAGAGAATGAAAAATATTGCAATTACATTTTACAAAAAAAAAACAGGTGAAATTGGGTTTGAAGACTCAGTACACATTCTGATAAAAAAAATCTTTAGTAACAAGAGCTCTCTGTTTAATGCTTGTTGGAGGTGCATGAATCTAGCCAAAAAAAGGATGAAGATTTTGTCATATATGCTGGTATCATCAACAAAGAATGTGAAAAGTTTAGAATAAAGGAAATGACTCTAGATATGTTCAAAGGGTTAATTTTCATTCAAGGTTTAACAGCTAAAAAGATGCTGAAATATGAGTGAAAATTTTAACAAAAATTGAACAAAACAGTAATATTACACTGCAAGAAATAGTGGATGATTGCCAGACAATTCTAAGTCTGAAACACGATGCTGAAGAAATTCAGAAAAAAGAATGTGCATTGGTACAAGCAAAGGACAAATGTACAAAAAGGAGAATAAATCCTTGTTTCAGATGTGGTAAATTAAATCTTGGTATTGACTATCCATTTAAAGATGCAGAATGTTATAAGTGTTGTAAATGAGGACATATAAAGTCACACTGCAAAACCAAACCTAGAAAAAATTCTCACAGGAAGAAATTCATACATAAGCATTGTGACAATAAAATGGACACAGAAAACAAAAGGAAATTTGTGAATGTGAAAATAATGTGGGTATGAAAATGCTACTGAACACTAATTGTGCTATTCCAATAATCAGTAAAACCATATAGAAGGAAATTAAAAAGCCATTATTAAAAAGGACTTCCAAATTTGTGATTTCAGTTTCTGGTGAGAAATGGCTTGTAATGTCTCATTCCATAATAAGCATGTAAAAACTAAAGCTTATGTATTAAAAAATGCTACAAATTTATTTGGTACTGACTGGATGGAACTATTTGAACTTTGGGATTTGCCAATAAATGTTTATTGTAAAAATGTAAGTGGACAAGCGACCAATTTAAAAAGTCAGAGTGAAAATCTTAAGGAAGAATTAAAAAAATGTTTTCCAGATGTTCTGTCAAATGAACTGGGTCGGTGTTCAAAATTCAAGGCAGATTTTCAAGTAAAAAAAGGTTCAACACCAGTATTTAAGCTGAAATGGAGCATACCATTTGCAGCATTGGAACAAGTCAACAAAGAGTTGGACAGACTCAAAAGAATTAGTGTAATAGAAAAAAATTAACCATTCAAAATGGGCTGCACCAGTGATGTATGTAAAGAAAAAAAATTTGTGCTTGCATGGATTTCTTGACAGGATTAAACAATTGTTTAGAAACACATAACTACCCATTACCAAGTCTAGAGGAAATTTTTTTTGAAGTTAAATGGCAGAAAAATATTTTCAAATCTGGATTTCTATGAAGTGTATTTACAAATTCAGATTGAAAATGAATGTTTAGAATTAACGACCATAAATATGCACAAAGGATTATATGAATTTAACTGACTTCCTTTTGGTATAATGGTGGTTCCATCTATTTTTCAACAAGCTATGAATACCATGCTTGTGTGTTGTAATTTTGGAGTGGCATATCTGGATGATATTTTAATCAAAAGTGTATCTAAAGAACATGTTGGGCATGGGAAGACAATTTTGGAAGAATTAAGAGAGTATGGATTAAAGCTCAGTGAAGAAAAATGCAAGTTGTTTTTGCTAAAAATTAAGTACCGTGGTCAAATTATTGATAAAAATGGTCATCAACCAGATCTGTCAATTAAAAATATGCCTCTACTAACAAACATTACTATGTTACAAGCTTTTCTAGGACTGGTTAATTACTATCAAATATATGTACATAATATGCATAATTTCAGAGCTCCATTGAATGATTTACTTAAAATAAGAGTAAAGTGGAAATGGAATGATAAGTGACCAAAGGCATTTGATGAAATAAAAAAAAAGACTTACATCAGTTTTATCATTAGCACACTATGATCAAAAATCAGAAATTGTAGTGGCATCAGATGCCAGTGAGTACGATATTATTCGAGGGTATTTGAGAGGGAATTTTACATAAATACAATGGTGATAAAATGAACACCTTTGCTCATGCTTCATGCTTGCTTCTACCAGCAGAGAAAAATTACAGCCAGATAGAAAAAGAGGCTCTAGCAATTATATTTGCTGTGAAGAAAATTCATAAATTTATTTAGGGAAGAAATTTTAGGTTGCAAACAGAACACTGCTTTCTATTAACAATATATGATTCAAAGAAAGGAATACCTATGCATACAGCTAATAGACTACAACAATGGAGTACCATCTTATTAAACTATGATTTTGCAATGGAGTACCAACCGTCTAAAAAATTAGAACATGCAGATGGATTATCAAGATTAATACCTAAAAATGTGGAACCATTTGAGGACATGGTCATTGCAGCACTAAAAAGTGAAATGGAAATAAAAAACATTTTGTGCAATGTAGTAACTTTACCAGGTTTGGAAGAAATAAAAAAAAAAAAAAGTTGAAATGACGTTTTATTGAAAAAAAAAAAAAGCATCATAGACCAAAGAATAAAATGATCTTGAGCCAGGTCACATGAAATTATGCAATGTGTATAATATTGTCAAGGACCAACTACCTTGTGGACCCGAGAAGTACTGCTAGGTCAGGATTTATTGTGCCAAATTTATTTCAACATTTCGCCTCTGTTGTACACATTTCACCAGCCAGGAAGAAGGAGAGAAAACATCATGGATTTATTCTTCCTCTGGGCGCAAACTGTATGAATCATTGGAGATGGAGAATTTGGGCAAGGAGATTCGGGTGGAAGAGGGCTGAGACTCAGGCGATCGTGGAATGGTTGTAAAAATTCGATTGATCAACATGAGATGTCTGTTCTAAGCTTGGCCTCCATTGTGCCATCAATCATCTAGAAAATCTGCAATTTGCATCATCTTAAGGACTTGGGACCCTTCCTTAATGATTCTCCAATGAATCTTCCTTTTTTTACAAATGATCAGTGTATTTGAGAGTTAGCAAATAAAGAAAAGAAATAAAAAAAAAACCTCATAAAATTTATTTTTGATTGCCCAAATATTGGTTAAACTCAATTTTTTAGTTGGATTTCACACTCAAGAACTTATTAATGCCAATTTAAGATATTTAATTTTGGGTAAACGGTTTTAAAATAAATGTTCTGGAAATGAAAATTGATTTATTTTTTCATGGTGTTTGGATTGGCTTGGGCTAAGGAAATTATTTATTCAGCTGGAACCCTAAAAAATCAATATTGGGTAAGCTAAAATTTTTGAAGACAAATTTATGAATTGAATTCTCACAATGATTTAAAACCTCCTAATGGAAGAACTTTTGTTCTGGACAGTTTAGGTTCTAATTAAGGTCTGTGCAGATGAAATGGCAATCTACTGCATGGAAAAATCTGCCTTATACATCAATTTGTCGAAACCTAATGTGATACAGATCTTGAATATTGTCATGAATTTTGACTGATAGTGGACATCCTGGTATTTCAAGAATGAAATCTCTAATGAGAAGTTTCATATATTGGCCCTGAATGAACCTAAATATTGAAAAAATAGTGAAAGCTTGCAGAGGTTGTGCTCTGGAAGCAAAACTACCTATCAGTTAAGATAGAACCACCAATGACATCTCATCTGTGGTCAAGACTGCATATAGATTTTGCAGGTCTTATCAATGGATCACATTATCTTGTGGTAGTTGATAGTTTCACTAAATGGCAGGAAACCTATAACTGCAAAAATCTAATATCTTCAACATGAACATGATTTCTTGCAATGAACATAGGCTGACTATATTTGATAACTTGACAACACAATTCATAGGTTAATTTCACAAAAACTTTTGTAAGATTTGAATTTTGAACATACACACCCACGTATCACCCAAGGTCGAACAGAATTAGTGGAATGGTTTATGGGAATATTCAAATATATGTTGAAGAAAGCAAGTCTTGAGAAAGTAAATGAGGAAGCACTTCAAAATTTTCTGAGAGTCTGTATTCAGTGCAACCCCAATACACCATCAGGCATGTCGTCTGGGAATTAATGTTTGCTAGAACTACTCTTAAAATCAGTGTTCGACAAGTTATTACCAAGTTGAAAAACATGAATGGATAACAAAAATGACACCAAAAGTTTCAAGGTCAGTGATAAAGTGTTCTTTAAAGCATATAAGGATGGCAAAGAAACATGGGAAGATGGCATAATATCAGCAAGTAATTGGGAAGTTGATTTACCATTGAAAAAAGGGAAAAAATTTGGAACATAAAAAAGGCTCCAGAAAATAAACTTAAAAAATGTTCATTGGCCAAAAGACCTGAAACATTAAAAGAACATTTTAATCTTCTCTTATGATGTTTTAAAAAATTGTTTTCTCATCACAACTTCAAATGGAACCGACAAAAGCCTTCCTTAAATGATGAAAAGGGCTATCAGAACTGGATGTGGATACAAGACAAGTTATACAAGTTAAAAGTCAAGGAGATTGGTGTTTCTCTCAAAAACTTAGAGGAGAGATACTAATGTTAAAAAAAATAAAATGTTTATGGTGAATTATTAATCTCAAAAAGGGGGGATGTCAAGTAAATAGTACACGCCTGGTGACTATATGAACTAGTCCATAACTATAAAAGTTCCAGGTCAGAGGTAAGAAAAGCAGCTGTTTGGAGTCAGTCATCAGACCTAATTAATACAGGTGTCACAGTTCAAGTAGTTGAAGTATTATTATAAGCACTAAAAAGCATGTTATAACAGATTGTAAATTGAACAAATATCCATTTAATAAAAACTTTATTAAAAGAAGACAAAACATATGATTAATATTCTTTAAATTTCTGAACATCAATTTGACTGGAAATAACAAATTAAAAAAAAAAACACTTGTCAACCCACTGTGGGTGAAATTGTTATGCAGGCTTGATTCATTATTCAACAGTAAAGAAATAGTTCTATGTCGGATCCAAAGCTACATTGGAATTGGAGGAAATGACAAAGCAGATTCAGTGACAAAGTCTGCCCAAAGTAAAACCCTTGATAATATTCTCAGGATCCCTTATAAGAATCTGAAAAGTAAAATAAACAGTTTCATTCAACAGAAATGGCAGAAGCATTGGCGTGACAATACAAATAATAAACTTTGTACATTCAAACCAGTCTTGGGTAAATGGGGGCAGGTATTGAAAAAAGGAAGATAGGATGAGACCAATTTCTCATTTTCTATCCATTCCACATATATCATACATATTCATACTTGCTGAAGAATAAAGATCAATCAACATATAACAAAGACCTTGCCTTCCATTTCAACTGATCAATAAGCCCCCTATAAAACATAAATGAAAAGGAAACCAAGTGAGAAAACTATTGGAAAATTGAAACTCTCAACATAATGTTCAAACTTAAAGTCGTTCCTTAGTTTTATACTAAAACGGGCAGAAGTGTGATTTGGAGACCAAAACAGGAAGGGCGACTCACCTACAAAAGATTATCTACAAACTATATATCTATAAAATATTTTTTACCCCTGAAGTCATAAAAAATTTTCATAAAAATATTTGTAGTTGAAAGAATACAATTGTATTCAAAATATATTACTTGAAGCCATAAAATATGTTCAAAATATTTAGATTTTGGCATTAAATAAACCATAGAGGTGTTGATATGCCACTAAACAAAATCACCAAAACCAAACCATTTTCTATAGAACTTTTATGTTGCTCACAAAAATCAAATTTATAGCAAATCTGATGACAAACCCAGAATATTGGATAATTGTTTATAGATATGTTTATATCAGCAGGAGTTAAACTTCTTTTATATGCTATGTACTTGCAGGATATGGATGATCATGACTTTACAATTTCCTGTCTTGTTGCTCTTAGTAATATTTGCCTATAAATCACTCTTCCTTGTCATTGTTTTACCAACTATTCATACAAACACAAGTGAGAACTAAATTTTCTCTAATTCATTTCCTCATGTGCCCAAGAAATTTCAATTGTCTCTTTCTGATTGTAAGTATAATCTTCTTCATAGTTTCTATTTTCTTTAAAACTTCATTCTCATTCATATGTCCATTTTATTCTCAGTATTTGTCATTAGAATTGCATATCTGTTGCTTCAAGTGTCTTTGTTATCTGTGAGAAGAATATCCAGCATTTATTACCAATTTGGAGATTAAATATTACATGCAGTTTTGTACGCTTTTTGTTTCTAATGGTATTTTCCTATCTCTTAATAATTGCTTAGATTCTGAAAGTCACCTTAGCCACTGCTAATATATATGAATCACAAGATGGTATAAATGATATTTTTATACATTTGCAAATTTTGGCAAACTTACCATAAAAATCTTCCTGTTTGATGGCAAAGACATATTTACACAGAAATGGCAACATGACCCTTAGCCTCTCAGCTTGCAATCCATAGCTTTAACACCTGAGATCCGCCTGTAAATTATCTATTTGTCAATTTACAAACTAATCAAGAAAAAGAAAATGTCTAATATTCCAAAATGAGAGACACACAAAAAGATAACTGGTTAGTCTGTTTCTATAATAACTTATCTAACAAATTAAAACAACTTTTGTGTAAAAGTAAGTCTTTCTTAATATCTTATGTCATACTTCTCCATCTTGTCTTAAAGAAGACAGACTGTTTGCAAATTTGACCAGATTTCAAATCACTATCAAATAAAATGAGTTAATTTGAAAAATTATGTGTAACATTGATTGTTCAAAAGTAATCGCCCATACAGATTTGAAGTATAACACAATCAGACACAATTGTTGGCCAATCAAAAGGTTACAAAAGCTTAAATAACCTTATTTAAGCTGTTTCTATTTCACCTCTTTTGACTTCTTCATGACTGCACAGAAATGCTGATAGACTATTAAACATCCAAAAAAAAACTTTCAGTTTTGTTTGCCATTTTGCAACTTATATTGTGTAGCTCTTCCTATTCTGCACTTAAAAATAATGCATATGAGAGTAGATCAATCGGTCTGTAGACTGACACACTTTTATGAGTGGAATTTCGATCAGAAATTTTCACTGTATAATGTTCAATATATGCGATTAGTAGAGAAGTATTAAGAAAAGTGAACTGACAAAAATATTATGCTGAAAAATGAATATTTTTTATTATGGTTATGAACAATATCAATGAAATAGATGCTTATTTTCATTATCTGGCTGCAGAGTTATTGATTTACCTGTATATATTATCAGATTTCTTTTCTATATATGTATAAGAGTGCTCTATTTTAAATTCTTTTTTGGTGTTTTTAATACACAAAAAAATAACATTTCCATTTCATTTATCCATAAATCTAAATAAATGCTGTACATTGGCAAATATAACAAAAAATATTTTATATAATCTCAGAGGCGATCAATATTTGTCCGGCTCATTAAAATTTTTAGCAAAATATACTGTTAGTATAACTTTGATGCTAAAATGATTCTTTTTGCTCAAACTAAAACAATTTTTTAAAATCTTGTGCATGAAATTTAAAAAAAAAAACACATTTTAATATTTTAATATTAATTGTAATAATTCTATAAAAATAAAGATTTATTTTTAAGAATTTTTCCAGACATGTAAAAAAAAAAAAAAAAAAATATGTTTGTCTGTTTACCTCCATTTTTTTTTATTGTTTTATTGCTTGATTATCAAGTCACTGATGTTAAAGATAGGAATAGTTAACTGATATTATATTTCCTCAACACTAGCCCAGTCACATTCTCTCCCCAACCATCCAATCAACAATTTAAGGCTGTTATTTTCTTTGATTTTCACTGACTTTAAGTTGGGCTAAATTTATTTTGCCCTTTTTCAGTTGATACATTCCACTAAAAAACTTATATTGTACAGAATAAATTATTTAAAATGGACATTTGAAAACAACAAGTTGAAATAAAAATGTGTTCTTTGGAAAGCAAGGCATTCACGTCATTAGAGATTTTTAAAAGATTATTTATAAAATAAAGCACACTCCCCTAAAACGAGATGCTGGTCCTTGTCGGAACATATTGTTTCTTTATTGAGATTCTTAAATGCACAGGCTGGTAGACATATATATTATACTTAATAAAAAGGAAGATATCCACTAAAATTTAAAATAAGAAATATATATATATGAGATAAGGATATATATTTTTATAAATCAAGAATAATATTGGAGAAAAAGGTATGACAAAGTGGAAAAAGTTTTGTGATGCATTTTGTCCTTTAGGGCTTCATCAAACTAAATTTGTTATGTTTGTGTGACTACACATGTGCACAATTGAGGGATGCTGGGAAATTTGAAATCTATTTTTTTTTAATCAGCTGATTTAATTTAGATTCTTTTTTCTTTCTCTTTCTATCACTTTTGTTAATATATATATATATATATATATATATATATATATATATATATATAGGGGAGTGTATTAATAAGTTTTTAGTCTGACATTTTTTTAACTGAAATTTTCACTGTATAATATTCAGTCTATATGATTATTATTTTTCATTGAATTAAGTGCATTGGTAGGGAAGGAGATTATGTTGAAAATGTTTTAGGGGTAAAATAAATACTCTTTTTATCAATAGTCAATGAGCTTATTGAAACACCTGCATAATAAAAAAATGTCTTCAACTTAAAGGAAGCAATTATATTAAAAAAAATATAAGGTGCTTATTAAAAACATACAAGATTTAAGTTTTATTCACTCACTTTACTTTAAAGATATTATCTGAGTGACATTGGTTTTCAGAATATGAAAAAATACAGTCAGCATCAAATATTAATGTCTATCACCTTCAACAACAAAAAATACACGTGGATAATATGTGATGAACAAAGAATTGGTTTCTCTTATAATTTAGATTGGATAGCACAAGCAGAAGCAACAGTTTGTAGAAGCAACAGAGGCCATGAAGCATGTTTTAGAAACAATAACAAGGCAAATATTTATCAAGTGCTTCATGATTCTTAAAGAACATTAGAAATTGCTAAATTCCTTGCCAGCAAACATCATACAATCAAAAAATGTGTTAGAAACTTAGCTGCATACAGTTCGTGATCTCTCAAAGAGGAGATACAAAAATCCTTGACTTTCTCTCATTGAATGGAAACTCAGTTGAGATCTGAGATGTGCAAACAGCTGCTTTTGAATAGTAAAGATTTATTTGAAGCCATTGGGGATCCTAGTGTTCCTAAAGCATCACAATGCCGCATATCAAAGCATTTTGGAATGTGCACCAAACCAATTGTTCTTTCTACTTTGAAGTTGAATCACCTCATTAAGCATATGTCATATGGGCCTAACAGTATATGAAACTGGATCTCCAGAAAAGGCTAGTCACAGATCAATGTAGGGAATTGCTGAATGGCCCTGACAGTTGTTAAAATGGGTGGTGCCTGGAGGAGGAACCTAAACATGTTTTGTTGATGCATCAGCAAGGAGGTAGAGGGGTTTGTGTTTAGTCTTTGTATCTAAACCTCTTTATGAACCTTTGGATCATTGTCATGAGGTATATTTATAAGGGCGGCAAGCAATTTGAATCCAAAAATGAATTTTGGGAAGTAACATTACCTGTTTGTGAAGCCATTACTACCAAAGAAATTAACTTTTGTAGACATTAGTCTGCTTCAATCATTAGAAATAATTATATAAGTAAATAATATTAATTTTCTGTTTTTATTGTTGCACCCAGCTTGTCATGAATAGTTTTGTAAGTGCTTGTTATGATTAATCAAGAGTGGTTTCCCCTTGTTTAGTTACTCTTCTCTTTGAGAGAGAGCTATTTCTGTTTACCGGGACTATAAAAGGACACTATACACAAACCTTGTATTCTGAGTTGAATAAAACTTTCTTAAAGCCTACACCTGCATACTTTTGTCATTACAGTGCTTTCTTTGAATAAATGAATTTCATTAGTCAGTGGCTTTTATTTTTTTATTTCCCTAAATTTACATTAAGATTTTTGAGATGATAGTATAAAAATTGAAATGCTTATGGCCACATCACATTGAAGCATCAGTTCCTGTGTGATCACTAAAGTTAAGCAACATCGAGCCTGGTCAGTACTTAGATGGGTAACTGCTTGAGAATACCATGTGTTGTAAGCTTGGATGTACAGGTGGTGTAACAGATAACAACTCAGAATTGTTAATCAGAGACCAGAGTCCCAATTCCAGTTGGGTTTGTTATATTCAATTATGTGCAATTACCCTTGGCAAAGGATATGAATCCACCTCTTCTCTTCCAAGCTATGGGTTAATTAGTAAGACTTGTATCACTAAACCATTATTATCTAAAAAAAAAAATTTCTTACAATCTAAAAAAATATTTTCTGATTTAAATAGCTCTAGAAAATTAATCAATCAATCATAAAAAGTGAAATGATCTAAAAAAATATTTTATATATTCAAACATAAATTCAGTTCTCCATCATGTTCCAACCTAAGATTTTAAGATATTCAATATACACCAAAGACTTATATTTGACCAAAATTTTGTAACTTTCCAATTATTAGTTTTATAGATATGGTAATTTTCCTGATTTGCATAAAATGTTGGAACATATTGTAGTAAATAAATAAGAAAGAAAATATCTTAGTTTTATGATTGAAATGTTTTTATAAAAAGGATTTTGATATATTTTCATCCTGTTTTTGATCAGATAAAAATCCACCTGCTCTTTTTGGTTATAAATGTTTCTTTGAAACTTCATAAAATTGCTAAAAACTTATCCAAAGCAAAGTTTTGAAATTACCAGAAAAATAAGAATCATAAAATAATTAAATCAAAGACATTTTTTCTTTTTTTTTTTTTATAAATTAGATACAAAAAAATTTCATATTAAAAAACAAATTTAAATTTTTTTTTCACTGGTAAAATTTGAGTTCTTTTTTTTGTCAGAATTTTTTTTTCTTTTAGTTATAACTTATATCAGGTCACTCCATATAAACCAGTTCTACCAGCCACATGGTTGGGTCATTGGCAGTTAAACTGTTCCCCCCCCCACACTAGGCTTTTCTAGTAAGAGGGTTATCTAGACACCCAACAGTATTGAGAACAAAACCTGTCAAAGGACAGATGAATGTTCTTGTAGAGGTCACCTGCTATCTTGCACAAAGCGATAGACTTGGCTCCATGGCTATATATAGCTGCCAGTGTGGTGGTGATGACATGGCATTGCTTCCAAGTCTAAAGTCAATAGCCTGGGTAGAGGTTCCCCAATGGAATCAATGGCCACATTTCTGTGACCAAGGCAGATGGAGGATATTGGCTGTGATTTGACATGGAGAGGTCTAGGCTCAACCAGTTCTACATGTCCAAGACTTGCTCTGCATGAATGAATACTTCTTTCCAGATATGTGGAAGGAACTGGTCATAGACTCCATTGCACTGTGACCCTACAACAACACCTGGAACTGATAATAATGATGATGATCCTTTATTCTGATTATCAAACTCATGGGATATCCTGTTATCTCACTACCCAGCTTAAAAGTTGAATAATTTTCAACGTTATTTTTAAAAAGACTTTTAATTGGAAGAGTTCTAAATTGGATAGTTTAAGCTTTCAATACACAACCTACTATCTTTTATACAAAAGTTAGATGACTTCAGTAACATCTAATAAGAACATTAGGTAAATCTTTCATATGCAAAATTATTATTTATTTGCTTTTTGACTAATGTTTGCATGAGGATGTGTAGTTTTGGGGCATTTTCAAATACTGACCTCCTATCATGAGGATGTAAGAGACTAACTTTTATCTCTCAGGTCAGATATTTATATAACTTCCTGATATGCATTCATCTTAGTTGGACTGACTTCATGTTTATGTTGGGACAGCTACTGTCATTCTTTGAGGCCTGATTTTACACTTGGTGACCTTCAAAGTCAACTCTTGGATGCACCTGGCTTTTTTAATGTTCTTGTATGCCACCAAGTGCAAAGCTTACTTTGGTATCTACTAGGGTGAGCCCAGTACATATTGGGGTCACCACAGATCAACTCCTCTTAGAACAAAGGTTCCTTGTTAACATTAAATTTATTTCAGACCTCTGGTATGAATTACATATTACACTAGTATATTGGGCGCAGTGTAATATTTTGATACAGATAAAAGTGTTTTATAAGTATACAAATATGATATACTCTGTTCTTATATAACCCATGATATTATGCATAGGTTTTATAAAAATATCTCAAATTTTTCAGTCAATTTAGTGATTTCATATATGACCAATTTTGAAAGTAGGCCCAAAAATGGAAGAATATGGTTGCACTTGAGAATTGACTGAATTCGAGCTCTGTAAATCAGGTACAGAAATTTAACTGCCTGGGTACTAGCAGATGATGGAAAGTGTGACACAGAAATCTAAAGGCTCATTGTGAATGGTGCCTTTAAGAAACTAAGCTGAGTATTAAATGATAGGAAAATATCCTGAGAGATAAAGATCTGGCAATGAATGCTGGACATTCTCTTCACAGATGAAGAAGAGGCTTGAGGCAACAGAGATATAGTTCTAAAGAAGGATGCTAACACTACAATGGGCAGAACATGTGAGTAATGAGGAAGTTTTCAGGAAAATAGAAACTACAAGAAACTGATACTTATAATTGAAAGAGACAGTTGAAACAACTTAAACATATAACAACACTTTATAAAAACATTTCTATCATAAAACTTTCTTATTTATTTACTACAATATGTTCCAACATTTTCATGGTAACTGCTCTGAGGAGCTGCTTTTGCTGGTTCCAAAACTTCATGAATTTAAACGTTCTACTAGGCTGGCATCTCGCTCATACCCTTTCACTGTCAAAACTGTTAAATGTAGCCGTCTCTTCTACTCCAACAGCTTCATCTTAATTCAATACCTTTGGCTTTCTGCACTCTTTTGCCTAATTAGAGGTTACATTTTTTTTTTTAACTGTTCACTTAATTCAAGGCTCAATAGCAATTCATGACTGAGGGTTACTGATTGAGGTTGTTATATGAGCATAAGAAGAGGAAGCAGATCATGAAGAGATGAAGGATTGATAACGGTTAACACCTGAAGAGGCTAAAAATATGGTGATCAAGGAAGCCTCCTTCCAGGTGTCTATTCAATGAAGCAGTGATTCTTGGAGTAAAAAGATGTTCAAGTGAAAAGGCAAAGCAATAAAGTTAATTCAAAAACGACTACATGGCATGGCAGACCTTTACTGTAAAAGTCTCAACTGGTGGAACTAAAGTATATAACTCATCTGAACATTTTCCCTAGAAATAATGAAAGAGTAGTGAGAGATTTGCAATGTTTCATCTACAGGAAAGGGGTTGCTGGTACACATACATACAAAATAAAGCTTTTAGCATTATATAGATAAATTTGTAATAAATGCATGAAAAGAAGCTTCTTTTGAACTGGAACGAGCAGGGAACATGAATGAAGTCTCAGGAACATTTGATGTACCATCCAACAATTTTTTCTTAATATTCCCTGCTGTGGTTTTTCTCTGTCATCAAATACACTATTTCTTTGAATAAGCTGTATCAACAAGAACCTGAAGGAAATACTTTGCTCAACTAAAGTTTCTGCTGGGATCAAGACCCACAAAGTATCAACTCAATCAACCACTGCTTTGAAGTGTTTTCAGTGATACTTTACATGTCAAAATTTCAATTCTACCAATTACTGTTTCGTTGGGCTACCCATGATGCTTTGCAAGAAAATTGAAGATCAAATCTCCTAACATACCCTAGAGGATAGACCCTTGATATAAATAATGTACCAGCTGGAATGAAGTTTGTTTTTATAATATTTAAAAATCGATTTTCTCATCATTTTCTATCTTGGTCCTAAAATTTGATCAACGAAACCAGAATAAATTATGATTTATATATCATTACAAGGGATTCAAGTGATGATATTTATAAAAGCAGTACCATCATTGGAGGCAAAGATACATATTATTAAAACTTTTGACTTGACAATGTAGAACCAACTTTTTTTTAACAAATATCTTCAGAATATATTTTTGAGGCTAAAACATGAAGTATTTATACATTTTCATTAAGCAACAAAGCACCGTCACATTTCAACAAATATACTCTATTATCTTGTGTATAATATTACTTATATAATACCTTCAAATGATAAATTTTGAAATGAAATTTTATGTGATATATTATTATTTTATTATTTATTATTATTATTGTAATATTTTTATTACTATTATGATATTATGTGATTATTATGTGATTATTATTGATATATTATGTGATATATGAAATTTTATGTTATAAAATGAAATTTAAAGATAATATAATGTCTTCAGAACATATTTTGGAGCCTAAAACATGAAGTATTCGGGCATTTTCTTTAAGGAACAAAGAACCATCATGTTTCAAAAGATATACTTTATTGTCTTGTGTATAATATGATCCTATATTTCTGAAGCTGAAATAAATTGGGAAATAAATTATATCCTTGAGTATATGACCTCTTAGTACAACCATCACTTTGTAAACTTTTTTCAAAATTTGTACTGTAATAATGGCATCCCAAATTTCCAGGAAATGGTTCTATAAAGTCAGGTAATCTTTAAGAACCTATTTTGCTCATTCTGAGAATGGAAAGAAATCATTTTATAATATCAAAAATAAATTAAGCTATTTTGATAATTTAATAGAAAACATTTATTTAAAATATTTCCAGATTGAAATCATGTTCTCATCATATTTCTTTTCAGAAGTAAGTTTGGATAATAGTGCTCAGAAATATTAGGAATATATAGGGTCATGTAATGGAGGTTTTTGACTAGTGTCATCAGGTATGTTGTGATTTCTTAGCCATATTCAAACTGAATCACTTCAGTCCCAAATATCCAATGTAAGACCTATCAAATTTATGACTAGAAGATTTGCTACATTTTTAAATTTAGCATATGCCACTTACGTAGTAACAACTACCCACATTCTCTTTGTATTTCATTGGTGAGAAATAAGTTCCACTTGAACAGCTTCTTCTGGTAAACCACTGGTCTGTGGAACAAACTCCCAAGTGAATATCTCCCCAGCCACTTTAATCTTAACATGTTCAAGTCTAGAGTTAGCCATTATCTTCCACTTCTATCTATATAACCAACCCCTTAACATATCCCTCTACTCCGAGTTCCCCCCGATAGCTTTTTACAGGGGAACTTTACTATAAAACAAAAAAGTTCCCAGGAAAAATAGCTGAATAGAACTTTTCCTTTATAATTGGAATGAGGAGGAAATGTGGGTGATTTGACATCATGGATGTGGCATGGCAATCCTTAGATCTAAAGTTTAGAACTGGTAAAACTTAAAAGTTGAGCTCATCTGAATAGTTGCTATGAAAGTAGCAATAGAGTAGGCAGACTTGCAATGTTAATATATAAGAATTTAAAAAAACAATCTATTTTGATATTTCACAGATGATTCAGCATCATCAGAATTTTATTTCAACAAAATCAACATTTGTAAGACAGAATGTGATTCATGTTAAGCATATGAACTCTTGGATTTTATTTTAATGGCATCATTTTAGAATTTAAATTATAACTAATTTTTATTTTCATTTCTTAATTTATATATTCACTTATATTAAAGGCTTATGTATTCCATATTGTTTAAGAATGAATTAAGAATGAGCAATAAATCAAAATAGCCTTGTCTTGTATATTAGTTCTAGGAGTCTCTTCGAACGTGGCATTTTCAATGCATTTTCATCTGAGTAAATTAGAAATTATATTCATTTTTTTTAAATGTCCTTTTCTAGGTTAAAATTAGACTATGAAATTTCTGGTGGCATATAGTATATATATATATATATATATATATATATATATATATATATATATATATATAGTTTATGAAAAACTAGGTAATCCGTATTGCTAGACCCAAGGAGGATAAAATCTAGAGAGCTCAATGTAATCCAGAAAATAATTTAAATAAAAAAACCACTTTAAGGTTCCATGTAATAAATTATTTTTCAGTTAGCCCTTTTAAAGGACTGCGGATCATCAGACTTTACTTTCAAAGGTTGAAACGAAAATCATATATACATTTTCGTTTCAAAATTAAATAATGTTTCTGATGTGATGTTATTACATGGATTTTACAGAACAAAGCATCTGTTTTTAATATGACGTCATATATTAAGAAATGGACAAAGTCTGACAATTTATTTATTAAAGACATTTTTATCTATAAAAAGAACGTTAAACATAAAAATGTCTTTAATAAATAAATTATAGGACTTTATCCATTTTTTAATATATGACGTCATTTATTTACATTTGATACATATAGAGCAGTTATGAATGTACGAGATTCGTGGAAGATTGAAGTTTATAAACAGTAAATTCGACCTTGCCTACCGAACACTCCTTTGTGGCCGAGACGGTAAGGGCGTCAGCGTAAATGACAATTCCATTATAGGATGCAGGTTCGAATCCTGTCAAAGGACGAATATTTTCTATGAAAATTTCTCGGACATTCAGGCCGGTAAATGTTATTTAATACTGTTTATTATAAACAGAGCATTTACTTAAATACTTGTATCTATAAAAAAGAACGTTAAACATAAAAATGTCTTTAATAAATATGTATATATATATATATATGATAAAACTACAGTTTTAAGGTATATTAGATTTATGAGTTAAAGTGCTCAATATCAGAGATAGAGTGTATGTAAATATAGAGGTGGGCACTAAAAATTGCATTCAAGCATGAAACAGATTGCCACCACTCAGTGTTAACTTTATATAAAAAATGTGTGTGTGTAGTGACAGATTTACTATGAAACTAATGAAGCTTAAGCTTCAGGGCCCATAATCCCAGAGGGGCCCCTAAAGCAACTTTTTTAATAAGTGAATCAAGTAAATCAACATTTTTTAAATTTTTTTTTTAAGTGTTTCTTATTAAAATAAGGCTATTTTAGTGATAAAGTCATAAACCAATGTGTTGAAGTAGCTAATGTTGGCCTTAGAATATGCTCTAATAACCATTTCATATGGCTTCAAAATTCCCCTGTAATTGGTTAAATTTAAAAATTTTCTTGGGGGCTTGCAATGCACCAACTTCTAGTTGTATGTGCTCATTGATTTTAACAAAATCTTTTTATAACTTATATTTTGGCAGTTGGATCTTCAAATCTATTGTTGTTGGTTACAAAAGGGTCCCATATCTGTTCAAACTTCAGAGCAACAAAAATACAGGTCCACCATAGTGTGTGTGTATGTGTCTGAAGATGCACAGATTTAGATGTATACACATATGTTTCTTATATCTACAAAGAAATTGTGTTAACATATTTGCGTATAGCAGTTATGTATGTTCAAATATTAGTGTGTTTAGAAAGTTGTGCAGATACATGCAAAAGACTGGCATATCTAGATATTTGCTAAAGTTTTTTTCATCTGACTCTGTCTACAATACAGGAAACCCCAATGATGATTGAACTCCCAATACTAGTCTATGTGATTAGATTGTTAACCATTGCTTTCTGACTGATATTTATTGGTCAATGCATGTGCATGCATATGTATTTTGATATATAGTTATTTGATAAGGAAAACTTGGTTTGGCATATGGATAGGAATATAGAGCTCTCTGTAAAGACTGAACTAATTGGTAATCATCTATGTAAGTGGCTTGGAGAAATATATGTGTGTGTGTGTGTGTGTATGTATATATATATATATATATATATATATATGCATTGTGTTCTTGCATATATATATATATATATATATATATATATATATATATATATATATATATATACACACACATATGTGTGTATGTTTCTCAGATTTGCATTTTTCCTGATCGATATACATGTGTATACATACGTATGTTTATATGTGGGCATGTGTGTATGTATATATATATATATATATATATATATATATATATAATGGTAAAAGACAATAGGAAAACTGTATTATTTTTTTTTTTTTTTTTGAGGAAAAAGACCACATTGAAACGAAATGTGTTGGCTCATAATTCAGTTTTCCTGTTGTCTTTCACCTTTATAGATATCGTCTTTTTCTACAGGTTAATTCAGAGATTTTTCATATATATACATATAATTATATATGTGTGTGTGTCTGTATATGTTTTTATAAAAATATATGTGTGTATGCATCTGTATCTTTGTGCATATATATGCATCTATGTGTGTGTATTTGTGAGTGTGGCCGTTGCTAGTTTGTATGTATATAAGTATTTGATTGAGTAGATGTTTGTATACATCTATATCTTTGCATGCATTATATCAGTTTATGTATACATATATATATATATGTACACATTTTTACAAGCAGATATGTGCATGCATCTATATCTCTGTATATGTGCATATGTGTGTTGCCAGTTTGTATATCTATAAGTTATATATGAGGAGATAGGAATGTATGCATCTGTGTCATTGTGTGTGTGCTTTCTACAATGCATACAATACAATGACACAAAAGGAAATCCTTTAGAAATTATCAATGTCGCCTTGTAATTATTCCCTATTCTCTTTATTCAACCCTTTTCAGAAAATAGCAGATAATAAAGACACACAATGAATAATGTTTTAATGAATGTAAACAGTTAAACAAGAGTTTATAGAAAAGAATAATGAATTTATAGAATTACATCATCAGATATTCTAAACTTGCCTGAGACTTTTAATAAAAAAAGAGAAAAAGATCCACTAAAATCATATAAGCATGAGTAACATAGATATTAACAAATCAATATTTCATTTAAAGAAGATGGAAGCACAAAACTTTGAAAAAGGGAAAATAATTTTGAGACCATATTATGTTAGATTTAGAATATTTTTAAAATTGTTAATCAGAAACAGCAAACAAGCAAGTGAAATGATATGTGCCAGTTCATTATATTTGGGGGAAAAGAAGACTTGGGCCATTTCATGATATTAGGGGAGTGGGGAAAAGACTTGAGCCAATTCATTATATTGGGTGAAAATAAGATATAAGCCAGTTCATTATACTGTGAGAAAAGAAGACTTGAGTCATTTCATTATATTGGGGAAAAGAACACTTGGGTCAGTTCATTATATTGGGGGAAAGAAGATTTGACACTATTCATTTTATTGGGGGAAAAGAACACTTGGGTCAGTTCATTATATTATAAAAAAAGAAGACTTGGACCAAATTTTTTATATTGGAGGTAAAGAAGATTTGAATAACTTCATTAATTAACAAGAAAAGAAGACTTAGGCCAGTTCATTAAAGAAAAAGAAAAATTAGACTTAGAAGTTGATATGCCACTAAACAAACAGACAAATCTATTCTAAAAATCTTGTTGGCATTAAATATCCCATTGAGGCTGATATGCTATAAAACAAAATAAAACCTAAACCAATATTAAAAATCAGCCTAAATCTAGAATTTTGAATACTGATTTTCTAGATAAGAGCATTCTTAATTAGAAAAACACTGTCGCACAAACTGACTCAGCCTACTTGGCCTTGTGTCAGATTAAACTAAGCATAATATAAATCATTAATAATAATATTAAAAAAGACCATGATGATAATGATATTAAAATAACAATCCTGTGACATTTGAGGTCTGATTTGGGAGTTAAATACATATTTTCCAATAATACCAGTTGTGGATGTTTATCATCATCATTATCGGTATACCATGACCGGGTGTGGTCATAGGGTCACTGCACACAGAGCACCTGACCAATTCATTCCATATATTGAGAGCTATTCATTCATGCATAGAATGTCTTGGGCATCTTGATCTGGCAAATGCAGAAACCACAGTTGATATCCTTCAATTTGAAATTCATCTTGCCCATTGATATCTGACCTTTGATTCTATCAGGGACTCCCCCACCCCAACTCTGGCCATTGACTTCAGTCTAGGAAACCCTCTGATAGATTTAGTTCATTATATACAGAAAAAATTAAAATAATCATTCAAATTAAATATACAAAAATCCTGATTAGTTATTTTGCTTATTTTAACAATAACCAAAGCATATACCACTGTATTTATGTCTGCATGTATACACACACACACACACACGCACACGTGTGTGTGTGTTTACAGATTGATAGATATATAGAATTATCATAAATTTTACCTGTACATGATTCAAGGTGCTAAGCATTTTGTGGCATGACCAAAAAACATAATACTCCTCCATCAGATCTTCTATTTGGTCATTTGAGAGTTTGAATTTTAGGTAATAGGCTGGGCTCAGTACCTTTCAACACAATCATATATCATTGTGATATATAATTTTTTTTATTTTTTATAAAACATCACTTACTTACTTTCATTTAATAGACATTGAATTGTATCACTTCACATCCCCCATAGCTTGCCTGATATTTCAGCTAACCTGATGAATATTGATGAATGTTCCTAACTCAAAGATTTTGTGAAACCAAAAACATTTTTGCTCTTGTATATAAATACTTGTCACAAAATAAAATCCTTGCATTTGCCTTGATAAAGTCCCACAGAGGACAAAACGTTGGCTAAGATAAGTTTTCTTTTTGTCTTTATTCATATTGTCATTTTACATATGTACTCTGTGAAATTTTTTGCACACACACACACACACATATATTTTTAGTGTATTGGGACAGTAGATCATTATTTAAACAGGTATGATTAAATATAACAGACAATGAATGTCTATTATGTCTGATCATGAGCCATTCTAATGTTTGCTTCAATTTCAGGTGAAAACAAAGACAAAAATTGTCCGACATTTGGATATTCCTCCACCAAGTTGGTTCTAAGCCTTCGCCCCACATGAGACATCCTCAGGGCTCATCCTGTAGACTTACCTGTCACCTTTCTGATCTTATTTCTATTAAACATTTCTTAGTTCTATTAGCATTTCTTAGAAGAACAGAGCCATGTAGATAATATTAGACATATATTAGTTGATAACACAATGCATACTCGCAGTAAAAAGAACCTTCAGATATTGGAGGCCATCTACATTAAAACAAAGCAACCCACACTCAACAAAATTACATTTCAAACTAGTCACAACATATTACATTGCAAATAGACATGGGTTCTGTTATAATACTTAAGTCTATCATGTGGTATGACATCACAGAACCACATTTTGAACTTACAATCTGTGTCTGTTATTCCACAACCATTGTCATCGCATAGCAATTTTCTACAGCAAAGTAGTAAGGTGTCATCTTTGATGGTGGGTGTCTTTGTTTCATGTCTGTGTGGCTGCTCTGGGGATGGCTCATGAAGGCCAAAGGATTAGAACCAACTTGGTAGAAGAATATCCAAATGTTGGACAATTTTTGTTTTTGTTTTCACCCGAAATTGAAGCAAATATTTGAACATTATTATTATTATTAGAACAGCTCATGATCAGACATAATAGACATTCATTGTCTGTTATATTTAATAATGTATGTTTATATATATATATATATATATATATATATATATATATATATATATAAATGATAACAGATTTTACAGTTGTAGTAATAAAAGTGAATTTTTCTCTGGCAAAATTTACCTTATATGGCATAATGATCAGAAATCATTCCGACCAAAATATTGCTGGAGAAACGAGTGAAAAGGATAATCTGAAAATATCAATATGAATCAATAATGAAAGGAAAATTACGAATTCACTGAAAAATTGTTTTTTATAAAGTTGCAAACTTTAATTCAATATTAGAAAATCTAGTAACTTCTAAAGTATTGATTTTTTTTTTTTTTTTTAAATATGAATCCAAACAAAAAATTGATGTTCAAAACAATGTGACACTCTTAAGGTAGAGAAGTAAATGCATATTTAATTGATATTTTTTAGCATTATAATTATTTCTGACTTCAGAAATATAAAGTTATTTTCATGCAGTGACTTATCTGAAAATAATACTTCCTATTTTATATTGTTTGCCCACACAGATGCTGGTGGTATGATAGAAGCAGTTGAGCCTTTGTGACACTGGACCATGTTTTTTTTTTTACCTTGTTAGAGATTGTAGTGTGGCAGAATTGCATCTGACATGAAATTATATATGAAGCAGAGGCATATCACTGATTTCCCCCATGCAGAAAAACATTCACTCATCATCAATGGTTGCTGAATGTTTGTAGAGACTGAACAGTGAATGTGAGTACAGTTAGGCAGTGGGTAATGTGCTTCAGCAGTAGCAACAGTGATATATTTTACTAGCTATGTTTAAAGATCACTACAAAATGGAGAGTACTTTGAAAACACTCGGATATATAGAACTAGAACATCTGTACAGTTTTTACATAGAATAGAAAATACTTGTACAAATGCAAGAAAAACTGAATACAAAGCTTAATCTTGATTTGATTTGTTTAATGACATACCAACTCCTTATGGGTCATTTAATGCCAAAATTTAATTTTCTTGGGAGCTTTGAAGTAATAAAAATATATGTTATTCTGCTTTCACAATTGAATACATGGTAGATGATACTCAGCTTTTGTGCATATACATGTTTCTGTGGACATAATTACTAGAGGCAGTGATATGTGTTTTACGTTGTAATTTTATTGAAGTTATATTTTGGAGTACATTTTGATTTGTTTAAGAAATTGTAGGATATTATATAAATTAATGTCATGAAAAAGTCCCTTTCATGTTGGTTGTTTTGTAGTACTAAAAATATGTACCATTGGTAATTTTACTATAAATGAGTATTGTTGGTAATTTTTTTATATGAAAATGTATTGTTGGTATTTTTACTATAAAAATGTATTTTCATACTTTCATAGTGTTTTGTTTTTGTTTGGCAGTAGCAGGACTCCTAACAGGTACTATCACCCTGGGTTAGGATGAACCTAGGAACAACAGCAGTTAAGAGGTGGTTTCACACTTCTCAAAACCTTCTTGATCAGAGGTTTTGCTGCCAATTGTAGTTCATCATCATACCCAGGATTGCAAGGATTAATCTCAGTTCCTTGTCAGTTGTTGTCAACAAAACTTATATTGTTTCAAATTTGCTATATTTATAGAGATTGATCAATATTGCAGATTTGTAGATATAAGCAGTGTGGATATAGGAATCAATACTGTATAATAGATAGTGTTGCCAAAGAAATCAAACCCGCATGGTTTCATGCCACAAGTGATCTTCAAATCAAGTATTGTTACTCCTTTTATGGTAATGGTAATATTAGCAGTTTTTTTTTATGTGGAAACATTCAACATTCATTGACTGAGTAGTCAGTGCTACTTTCAGTTGAAATTAATAAAATCTTTCTAATAAAACAATTTTTCAGGAAGTTCTTGTTTTCAACTGACCTTGAACATCAACTTATGCTGAGTCTCTCTGTGATTACTATTGGCACTATATAACACAGTACTACCTGCCACATAAGTCAGGTCATCAGTATCTAAAGTGGCTCTATCACTAGGCTTTTCTGGTGAGGAGGGCGGTTAGGCAGCCAGCAGGATTCAAAAGGTGAATAAACCTTCTTGTAGAGTCAATGACTATCTAACACACTGACATAGTCTGAGCCCCATAACTATGTATGTAGACAGTGACAATACAGCATCACTGGGCAGAGGGTTTCCTAGACTGAAGTCAATGGCCAGAGTTGGGGTGGGGGAGTCCCTGATAGAATCAAAGGTCAGATATCAATGGGCAAGATGAATTTCAAATTGAAGGATATCAACTGTGGTTTCTGCGTTTGCCAGATCAAGATGCCCAAGACATTCTATGCATGAATGAATATCTCTCCAACTCTCAATATATGGAATGAATTGGTCAGATGCTCCATGTGCAGTGACCCTATGACCACACCCGGTCATGGTATACTGATAATGATGATGATAAACATCCACAACTGGTATTATTGGAAAATATGTATTTAACTCCCAAATCAGACCTCAAATGTCACAGGATTGTTATTTTAATATCATTATCATCATGGTCTTTTTTAATATTATTATTAATGATTTATATTATGCTTAGTTTAATCTGACACAAGGCCAAGTAGGCTGAGTCAGTTTGTGAGGCAGTGTTTTTCTAATTGAGAATGATTTATCTAGAAAATCAGTATTCAAAATTCTAGGTTTGGGCTGATTTTTATTATTAACCGTTGGGTTAGGTTTTATTTTGTTTTATAGCATATCAGCCTCAATAAGCTATTTAATGCCGACAAGATTTTTAGAATAGATTTGTTTGTTTAGTGGCATATCAACTTCTTATGGGTCATTTAATACCAAAATTTTATTTTCTTGGGAGAATTAGTAATTTCTTTTTCAAAAATGTATTGTGATAATATTTATTACAAAAGTTTATTGCTGGTATTTTTACTATAAAAATCTATTTTTATACTTTCATAGAGTTTTGACCCCAGTTTAGGGGTTTAACAGTTTGTCCATAACTGGGGCCCTAAAAGGTGCTACTACTTCAGGTCAGGAGCTTACTGGGAAGAACAGCAATTAAGAGGTTGTTGCTGGCCCCTCAAAACCTCCTAATCAGAGGTCTTGCTGCCAGATGTAGCTTATCATCATGCCCAGGACAGAACCATTGGTACCGCTACTAAAAGAACTATGTATGCCATAAATAACACACTTGTTGCAGCTATGAAATAGTTTTAGTCCATTTAGGTAGAATAATGAATTACATTATTTGTGTTGGTATGTTCATGGAGCAACTTGTGGGACAATAGTTAAATAAAACTATTCTCACAGATTATTAATACTGTAATATGATTGATCATAACTGGGTGCTCCATACTTGTGACCTCATGCCATACTAAGCTAAACTAAGTAAATGTCATAATGTCTATTGTGTGTTTGTTTTTACACTATGTTCAATGGATATATTTTTTAATTACTGCACAGTTGGGGAAAATGAAAATAAAACAAGAAAAATAAGCTTTCAACTTTTCTTTACAACAGAAGGAAATTATAGGATGTTTAAAACAAAAGGTAAACAATTGTTGTAAGGATTATGGAATTTATTTAAAATTGAAGAAAACACCAGGATATTCAAGCTAAACATGCCAGGAGGCAAATTTTTAATTTAAGAAATCCTATCATCACACAGTATGTGTTAAATTATATGATTTAAATCTTATTGTCAATATCATGAATAAGTTAATATTAGTAAAAATCTTTTAATATAATGAATAAATTAACATAGTTAAATCAGATTGCTAATATCATAACAGATATTAATATTAGTTAAATTTGTTAATATACTATAAATATATTAAATGGAAAGTGCAAAACTGAAATTAAAATATCAATCGTTTCTTCCATTTTCTCAGACAACTTCCTTTTTGCCCTTTTCTCAATTCTCCACATTTTCAGTTTTCTCATTCTCTTTCACTTTCACTCCCTGTAACCCCCTGCCCTGCATTGTAGTGGCCTTAGTGCATTTCTTGGGGTGAACAAATTAAAAAAAAATATCTGGGAAGTGTTTTAACAGAGGACAGAAAGTACGACATTGAAATCCAAAGGTGCATTGGGATATTGAAAGATGCCTTCCAAAAGCTAAGCAAAGTGTTAAGAAACAGGAAAATTTTGTTAGAAACAAAGAAAAAGTACTGAACTGTTATATAATATCAATCCTCCTATAAGGCAGTGAATGTTGGACAATCACTTCAGAGATGAAAAAGAGACTTGAAGTAACAGAAATGTGGTTCTTCCTACAGAAGGATGCTGAGAATATTATGGACCAAACATGCGAGCAATTATAAAATTTTAGAGAAAATCGAAACAAAAAGTAGACTTATACATAACACCAGGAAGGCCAGATTGAAGACAAGAAGGACAGAGGAAAACAATGTATAACCTACCTAGCCAACTTGAGTAAATAGATGGCTGAACAAAATTTAGAAGAGACAAAATTTATTAAGAACTACAAAGGACAGGAAATTGTGAAGAGCCATGATCAACAATGTCCTAAAGGAATACACTATATAAAAGAAGAAGAATATCTTTTTGTTGACCTGACCTGACATCTCTCCATTCTCACCAACATGGCTTTCTACTAATATTCTTATGGCTTTGTTCTGATGAGATTTTTTTTTCCTTAGTATCTCAACCAGGAATTTAAACATGCTACTAGATTGACAACTAGGTCTGTTTTACTGTTGAACTAGCTAGATGCAACCATCAGTTCTTTTCTCACACTTCTTGCTTGTGAAACTTCTTTTTGATTTCTTGCTTCCCTGCAATCTACAATCTTCAAAAATTTAAATGCAATGTCAATCACCATCTTCTCTCTTCCTGAATTCTGTTCTTTATTTTCTTTTTCCTCACTAAAGTCTTATTCTCTTTCACTCCCTGTAATCCCCTTCAAGGCTGGTTAGTACCTAGATTGGTGACCACTTGAGAATACCAGGTGCTGTAAGCACAGATGTGAGCATAGTGTAATGGATAATGGCTTAGAATTGTTAATTGGAGAGTCAAGTTACAATTCTATTTGGGTTTGATATATTCACTTAGACATAAATACCCTTCACTTTTTAGCTATGGGTTAATTTAGCAAAACATGTGATCACTAAATCTTTATTATCTAAAAAAATAATTCTTATGATCTAAAAATATTTTTTGGCTTTAAATAACCTGCTCAGGGTTGATAAGATATAGAAAACGAATCAATCAATCAATGTAACCCCCTATGTTTAATGGCATTATTGGGATGAAATGATTAAAAAAATAATTTTTAAATATAATATGCCATACACACATGTGTGTAACAATTGAGAGGCTGTGTGCAAAATTTGAACATGAGATACACAGAAGTCATGACCCCATTTACGTCCATATGCTAAAAGCTACTATGCTTACAAACTACAAAGTTACCCCCTTCTTACCCTCTCTCTGTGAACTACAATCATAGTGAAAGGAGTGATGGAAAGTAGCCACAAAAAGAAACAGATACACAACTGCAATGAAAGAAAGAATGTATGAAAGAAAGAGAGAGAGGGGGAAATAGAAAGGGATAGAGACAGGAGATAAATATATGTCAGACAAAACTTGGCCAAGGTTTAGATTTTATTTAAATAAACTTCACATAAAGTTACTTTTCTTTGAGGTGTTTTAGATTGTGGGATCAACCATCACTAGCGATGATGTTCTAATTTCACAGCAAATTTGACGCTCAAGAACATCCAAGGTGTGTCACAAAAGCTATGCACACACACACACATTTATTTCTAAAGAACTGATGAATTTTTATTTATTAATCCAGCATATTTTTATCATTTTGAAGTTATATTTAATGGATACACATATTTAAGTAGATGTTTTTGAAACAATACATCTATTTTCATTGACTGGCCTGAATGTTCAAGAAATCTTATTAAAGAATATATGTGCCTTCAAGCAGGATTCGAACCTGAGTCCCCCTTTTGTAGGAGAAACTGTTGTGAGATCTTACATACTTTTAACTGACTTGGCCACAAATAATGTCATCAAGTAAGGCAATATAGAACCATGTTTAATTGATGACAGTCTCCATGGGCGATATGGTAAAAAGCACATAGAATCTAACAATGGTTTCTCCAGTAAATGGGGACACAAGTTCAAATCTTGGTGGTATGCACATCTTTTCTTCAATAAGATCTCTCAAATATTCAGTCCAGGAGACAAAAATAAATAGACTCTTTAAAAAATAAACAGAGCGTCTACTATAAAATATGGGTATCAACTAAAATAGCATTTAAAGTGATAAAAATATATATTTACAGTTTTGATTGAAGATGAACGAAATATTTTTTTTTCTTTAGTTAATTTTTCTTTCTTAGTTAATTTTTTGACGTTTTGAAATATTAAGGTATATGTATTGTAAATACGCTCAATATATTTTTCCATATAATTTTCAGTAATACCCAATAGGATGCAACAAACAAAGTGGAATCTCAGATTGTAAAATTTAGGCTAGATATTAAGATTTAAAGAATCCTAAATCTATGTTGTTTTTTATCTGTTCCCCTCACAAAATGAACATTAACATTGTTTTCTTAAATTAAAATATTTTTGTATTTTTTGTTTTTGCTTGTAAATATTTTCTAAAATCAGACTGAACGTACATTTATATAAAAATTTTAGAATCTATTGTTTCTGAAAAAAAAATTGAAAAGTACATTTTCTGATTTATTTTGGAAATTACTGGCAGTAATGATTTTAATCAACTGATACATCAAAATAATTTAATGTCCTGTTTATTCCTCAGTTTCAGTGGGGAAATCACCAGAACTGAGATAGCACCGTGAATGTTACCCTGACCTTGGAAGTAAAGATTGCCAAGTTTTCTACTGGGTAAAAATATCTTTATATACTTACCTAAATCTAAACAATTTTGTTTGAAATTCCAACATATATCATCTGAGGAAGTACAACATCCAAAATGTTGTGAATATGGCTATAAAGATGAGGACAAGAGTAAATAATTATAATGTTTCATCTCAGAAACATCTATATATATAGTATTCTATCTATCTATCTATATCTATATATATATACATATTTAAGGTTTTTTGTGTGTAATAATTGAGGGTCAGTGTGCAAAATTTTGAGATGAGATGCACAGAAGTCAAGACCCCATTCACATCCACACACAAAAGCTACCACAATGACAAACTACAAAGAGACCATTCCAAACAATGGTGACACTAAATTCTAACTATTTTTTTTTTGTAACAATCCACTTCTTTCCCAGATTCTGAAATTATGAATCTACAAACTGTCAAGGATTACTCAGACCTTCCAAAGTTTACACAAAAAATATTGTGCTTTGGGAACTTTTGCAGTAAAAAATTTGGTTGTAAATATGTAACATTTATGAGAATAAAATATGGATGTGTTTCCTGAGATGTTTATAAATTTTACACTGTTCAATTATTAATGTTAACAACAAACTATTTTAAATTACAGAATTGTACTTGGATTAAATGAAAATTACTTACAATATAGTGCATATTACTTATAATACATTCCTTCTTGCATCAATTTTGACCGCATGGGTACACAAGTAATAATAATAATGATTAATATAAAAAAATTAGTAAACTCCTGGCATGGATATAATGAATATTATAATGTATATCAACTTATTACTACTATCCACAGTAGGTATGAATAAATTATCTGGGCTGAAACTTCCCAGTTTTCCCATGCCTGTCTTGATAGAGTTCAAAACTGTCTAAGCAGCCTTTTAGGTGATGAATTGTTTTCTGCCCTACAGCCCCTTTCCCCACAGATGAAACATTGCAAGCCGCTTACTGTGCTATCACTATTTCTATGGAATGTGTTCTGATGAGCTACCTTTCTTAGTTCTATCAACCCTGACCTTTACAACTGAGATGCACTATGCCACATAAACAAAAGTGAATCATCTTCATTCCCTTCATATTCAGATAGGAAGAAGTTCTATTCAGATAGTTTCTTTCCAAGAAAAATGTTATCCCAATCTTGATCTCTCCAAGTCTAGGGTATTTTGGGGTTTTTTTTAATCGTTTCACCTCAAGCAGGCAACAATGCCACGAGGATGCAGGGGGTTATAGAAAGTGAAAGAGAATGAGAAAACTTTAGTTAGGAAAAGAACAATAATGCAAGAGGATTCAGAAAGTGAAAAGATGGTAAGGAATGCTGCATGTAAATTTTTGAAAATTGTAGTTAGCAGAGAAGAAAGAAATCAGAAGGGAGTTCTATAGAGGGTTAACGAAACTTTGTGTTGTAGGAGAAAACAAAAAACTATGCATTAATGAAAACTATAGTGCTACCTCTATGGCTGTTGAACACCACTGCATTTTTGATGGGAAGAAGCCTCGAACAACAATGGGAGCTCTTTATATCCTTTTATTACTCAAAAAGATACTCCATCCTAAAAATATGGTATGACCACCCGATGAAACATTAAATCACAGGCATAGCCCAAATGGAATAATCAAACATATTATTGACTTTAGCATCTCAAACTCTTGGCTGAGATAATTTATCACAGATGTCAAAATTTATAACTCTTACTTTGAATCTGATCACAAAAATTACAACACCAGCCAACAAAATAGCCCACTTTGGTTCCTATAAACCCCAAATCTAGGTATAATATTGAAATGCTAAAAAAATGAAAATATAAGATTAGAATTCTGTAATAAACTAGAGTCCAAATTGACGCCCCTAAATCTTGACCATAGCAACATAGAGGAATCAAATAATGTTATTTTGTCCTCCTTAGATAAAGCACGTGAGATACTACTTAAAATATCAAAATGGAAAAAGATCCTCCCCTGGGACGACAATGTTGATTTGAAAAGATTGATATGAGAAAGAAACAAACAGAAGAAGAAGAAAAATGGAAAAGAGAATACTAAACAATTAATAAAGAAAATTAAAAAAAACATAGTTAATGATCTTAGAAAACATTATCTTTGAAAAATTTGGAAACCAAATTAATGAAGCCAAGTAGCATAGAAATTATGTTGAAAAGTGAAAAATCATGATAGCATCCTACAAACGAAGTTAAAAATAGATGTCTTTGTTGGAAAAAAAACAAAAACATTTTGAGTCACATTTCAACCCTGACCACATTAAGCTGAAGATGCACATGGAATTAGGACATACACCAATATACATCCAAAAATTACAATATCTGTCTTCGAACATAAGCAATAATCAACCTAATGATCAGGAAGTAAAGAAAGTTGTAAAAGAGATAAAGAATAACATTGACATTGAGTTTGATCTTTTAAAAATAATGTATCCTCATCTCTGAATTTAAAAATAACTTTCTGAATTTCATGAAGGGAGGCTGGAATCAGAAGTGCATCCCAAAAAAGTGAGGTGTATTACATATTAATACACTCTAAAAACAAAAAGGTGACCCCCCCCCAATACTTTCACACATACAGAGTTATCTCAGTTGGATCTTTTATGGGGAAAGTACTAATGAAAATTTTATTAACTAGGCTGTAACCAATCTATGAAAATCAACTCCTCACAGCCCACTTTGGCTTTCACTCTGGCAAGGGGTGTAATGATGGCATACATGTCATCAAACAACCTTAGGAAATTGCTTATCTCCAATAGAAAATTGTATACTTGCTCTGCTGGCCTCACAGCAGCATATGATCACATCAATAGAGACTTCATTTTATCATCCATTAGGAACTGCCTTCCAAGCTCAAAATCCACTGAATATCACAATCTGATAGAACTATATTGGTTCACAAAGTTGTACCTATTAAGTGAGGACCCCCCCCTTCCCCAACAATATTCAAAACCCCATCTGGAGTATGACAAGGTGGAAATGAGGGCCCCAATCTATTTAATCACAGATGTGAAGATATAGGCACTGATCACTTAAACATTCCATACCAAATCCCAAATGATTCTACTAATAGAAAACAGCGATCCTGCTTTCTTTCTCAAGGCGAATGTACAGAGGATGAGGGGACTATGCTGACATGGACATTCATAGTGGGACAGAAATAATCTTGAACAAAAAATCAGCATCCTCTATCAAGTATTCCAAAAAGTTAAATTCAAGATAGATCTTTCTAAAACAGAAACTATGATCTGGAATTGGAATGAAAGCAGTGATTGCACATAATCTGAATCCATCACAAAAATTCAGGATGTGGAATTAGTAAATTAACTCATCAAATACCTCAGTGTAAGGTTCAGCTATAACAATTTTAATATAAGAGATAAGGAAATTGAACATAGAATGAGTTTTGCTAAGTGTAACTTTTCCCAAACTACAAAGTCAAAATATTAACCTAAAAACTTGAGTCATGTTCTTAAATAGGCTTATCGGATAGAGAGCCTTGCATGACACCAAACTTGTTCAGAAATACTTAAACTTTCAGCTGCATACAAATGCTTTCTCATATTGATAGTTAAAAATGTTTTTCAGCAAATGAAGATTGTAGGTCTTAGTGAGGACCATCCTTCTTCTAACTTTGTGGTGCTACAAAACTGCAAACAAAGAATTATACAGAAACCACATCAATTAAGGACTTTCAACTGCAGCACCAACTAAAATGGATAGTACATGTAACTTGAAGAGAAAATAACTACATAATCAAGATGTTGACATTCTACACTACTTTGAACAAAAGGTTAGGAAGGAAACTGCCACCAGTACTGGAAAGCACAATAAGAGCTACTGGACTTGAGAAACCTATTTACCTGAAAAATTGTTTTAATAGAAACATTTTATAAATTTCAACCAAAAGCAGCCAAATGTTTTTTTTCATAAGGAAACAGCTAATATTATCATTAACAGAAATACTGTTGTTAATATAATGTCATAGAAATTTTATATCCTATTGATAACTTCATGAATAATATAATGCAATCCTCTTATCAGACAGTATGAGTTAATATATTTCTGCTTAAATTGCACAAAGTATTTTTAATAATTATATCATTTAAAAATCAAATATAGATTGCATTATAATTTCCTTCTTGATAATATTTTTTAAGAATTAGCTAATATTGTATATTATTGTGCATATAGGAACTGAAGTTTATGAAGTGTGTCAATTTTTTATAATAATTCAGGCTAATATCCTTTCGACAAGTGATGACTTCCACTCCTCTGCCCCATTTCCAGTCATCTTGATTAAGTCTGTCCTCAGTAAACTTCAATAAGACATAAGAGTAGATTGGCAGCTAATCCAGTGCAATGACCAAAAATTGAAATGTATCTCTACAGTCTTTCAGGGGATGTAACACATTTACTATCTACCTACATATATCACTGTCTGTTATATTCAGTGAAATATGTTTGAAAGAAAGATTGCTGTCTAAATATACATTATACAGGGTTCAGTGGATAAATTGTCATCTACATTATGCAAAAAGGAAAATAACACTGACATATCTCATTTTAACATATATATTTACCAAAATTATTACTAAAGAGTAAATTTCTTGAATAAAATAACCATTGACTTAGACCAAGGCCTCCAGACAACCTTGGAATCTCTTGCAACTCTTCTGGACAGTCTCCTTGTTTAAATTGGTAAATGCTGCCATAATCCTTACCTTTAGTTCATCTTCAGTGTTACAATGAGTTTCGTTGATCTCTTGCTCAAATGCAACTCACACATAAGCATGGGGATTGCACTCTGGGGAGTTAGGTGGCCAGATGTAAGGGGTGAGGTGGTTGCAGAAACTGTCTGACAACCATGACTAGGTTCTCCTGTTTGTGTAGTATGGTGCAGAGTCCTGTTGGCAGCAGCTACCTTCTTGACCCAGGGCAGCACTACCTCCTCAAAGCACTTGATGTAGGCTTCTGTGTTGAATCTAAAGCCCTGCTGAAAGATGAATGGAAGCATAAAGTCACCATCACTAGTGATCACTTGAAACAGCTCTGTAATCACTATTAGTCATACCTAACTCTTTCTGAATCCTCTACACTGTCCTCAGATTAACACCCAAACACACAGAAATTTTCGTATTAGAGCTTCTGGCATGAATGCCAAGAAGTACAGTATGCCGTTTCCAAATTTCTGTCAATGATTTGCATCATAGTGCTCTTTTTCTCACAGACAGTGCCTAACTGACCTTATTATATTGTGCAGTCAAAAAAATCAAGAACAAACAACGTTCAATTATGAATATAAATGGTGATAGTTAACCCATCACATCCTATATATATATAGACACATGTATGCTTATGTCTGTGTAGGTGTATTTTGTACACGTGCATGTATACATTATATATATATATATATATAAATAATATAAATGTATTATAATAATATATTTATATATATATAAATAATATAATATAAATGTATTATAATAATATATTTTATATATAAAATAATATAATATAAATGTATTATAATAATATATTTATATATAAAAATAATATAATATAAATATATTATTATAATATATATATAATAATATATATTAAAATTTAATATAAATGTATGTATAATAATATATTTTATATATAAACCATATAATATAAATATATATATAATAATATATATCAATATCATATATATAAATGGCGATAATTTACCCATCACCTATATATATGCACATGTATGCAAATGAAATTGTTTACGTGTGTTTGAAACATGTGTATGTATATGACTGAATATTTTGTGACATTCTTGGAATTTATAACATTTGCAAGTAATCACAAATTTAAAATCAATAAATAAAAGGAATTAATTATAAATCTAACCTACTATAATAAAGGCATAATACTTAAACCACTAAATCAAAAAGAAAAAATGGAATAATATTCAAGGAAGACATATATAAATATTTACCTTATCATTTAAACATTAATTTAAAAAAAAATATTATTTATACAAAAAATGAAATATAATTTTTCAAAATCAAGAAAACACTACAATGCTCAAGAATTAACAAGAATGAATGTGTGGAAAACTGTATATCAAAATTACTACAACTGAAAGAAAGTGAAAAAGTGAAATATGTTTAAAACCAATAAGGAGAGAGTATCAAGTGACAAGAAGTACAACAAAAAGGAGAAATAATCATGACATTTTTCATGTACAAATATGCACACAGATGGGCACATGGGCTCTCCCAAGCATGCACACAAGTGTACACATATACACACTATGTCCATTTTATTCAAGGCTGCCCAGGCTTTAACTATGCAAATTTTCATATCATTTTCAATAATACAGTTTATCACACTTCCTAGGTATGTAAAAGATTTGAGAGATTTTATTAATTCACCTGAGACAGTTTGTATTGAACCTTGCTGGTTGAAGCTTATGAATTCAGTTTTAGAGCCATTGACATAGAGTCCAACATCATTGGCAGCATTTTCTGGATGATGTAGGAGTACTGTGGCATTGATAATGGTGTCTGCAGTGATAGGTCATTTTCATAGTCAATATCTGTCAACTTTTTTTACAGGACATTAACTTGAGAGTTTTGATGATAAAGTAAAATCTAGATGATGATGCTTATCGAGGGAAGGTCTCAATACATATCAAACAAAGAGAAAAGTTGCAAGGGTGTCATCCTGGAGTACTCCTACTTTGATGTCATAGAAGTTTGTGTCTCTATCTGGGGATCTAACCAAAGATTTGGTATTTCTGTATAACATCATTATGGCAGATACTGTATCACCATTGGAGATTTTTCAAAAGTGACTTAGATCTATCATGAAAAAGGTTATCATTTCTATGTGAACATGAAAACAAAAATTAAAATAAACAAAAAATCTCAATGAAAAGATTTAATTGAAGTATTTTTAAACTAAACTGGTTGCTTTGAAAAATCAGATCTTCATGAAAGTAACACACACACATACACAGAGTATATGAAAATATTATTTTATTTTAAATTTTTGGTGAGATCGTATGACTAAATGTACATACATACATGTATTTTAGAAGAAACAGATTTTCATATATCTTTTTGCATTAATGTATGGTAAATTATTGACAAAGATGGACAAAAAAATTTAAATTTAAGTCCTTTGATATTTTTGGATCCTATGAAAATAAATTATTTGATCAAGCCCTCTAAAAAAATGATCCTTTCATGTTGTTTTGATCAAAACCCTTAACATAAATCTTTCTGTGATCTTCAAGAGAATATCCCAAGACTAAGTTCCAGTGATAGAGATCCAAACAGTAACCATCTTTACTTGAAAATTTATTTATACTGTGCCGTCTTGCAAGATAATTATTAAAAAGTCTATCAAATTTTAAATAATATCTGTTCAAAATAAATAAAAATAATTAATATTTGAATATTATCAAATTGTAAAATAACCTTTCTCTATAACCTTATAGAAAATTCATTGGTTTGAAGGAAACTATTATTAGCTAACTATTGAAACTAAAATTTCAGTCAGCAACAAATATTAAAGTTAAAAATTCATCAAATATTAAAAAATATTTTGACTGTTTTTATTTTTATTGACAGATGGGAGAGAAATAAATGGAAGAATTTTTGGAAAATAGTCAGTTAAATTTTACATTTAACTTTAATTTTAAAATTGTTTGATCACACAGAACTGTAAAGACTCTGAATGCAATAAAAAAAATTGTCAAACAAATGGCCTTTTCATAATATGGTCATGTTTAAACATTGCCTCTAAAAAATATGGTATTGATGTAGCGGCAATCTTTGAGAAAGATATTAAGTAAAAAAGAAAACATGAAAAATACAACAATATTGAGAACACCAGCAAGCAAACCCCACTTGAATTCTTGAAACAGAATCAGACAGCAAAATAAGTGTCTCCTCAGAAATTATGCTATAAACAAGTGCAGACTAAAGGACTAAATAGATTTTCCATTGCAGTGTCAGATCAAAAAAAAAAATAAACAAAAGGAAAGAAAAATTATATTGTATGGTAGCAAATAAATAAATA
>CAHIKZ030004027.1:0-45639 GCA_903632075.3 Acanthosepion pharaonis
GAAATGTCCATTGTTAGCTAATTTAAATGAGATGTGTTCAGCTTTCAAATATAATAGTAGCAAAATGGGATTTTCAAAATTTTGTGATTTACAACCAAAATGGTATATCACAGTGAATCCTAAATGTATGCATTCTGTGTATCTGTCAAAATACCAAATTGTTAATGACTGCATTAGAAATTTGATGTCAATTTCAGGATGTGCTATCCAAAGTTGTTTGCAATTTACAAAATTGTGATTGTATTTTACATGCCTGTGACAAGTGTCCTAGTTAAGTGACGTTACAAAAACATTTCAAAAGGTCAGTTAAATCACCATGAATTTGATCATAAACAATGGGTGCATTTTTACTCGACTTCATTGATATTGTGTATAAATCATATGCCTCTTACACAGCATCCCTTTATTGCTAAAACTGTCAGATTTAAAAACTTTTAGTACAGTAGTAAAAAAAAGTAGTTAAAAAAATTTGATATTTGATTTTGCCAAAAATGATAGATTTTTACACTTAATACTGTGCATTATTTTGATAGGAGATAACAACCTAGCAACAATACATCCTTTTGTTATTTTCTTCGGGGATTCTCAAAGTTCAAATCTCCTGTGTATGAATATGTATTATATCAAATTGTTTGAAACCTAAACCTATTGTAGTTCAGGCATTTATTACTGAAGTGTTAACTGCTGTAAATGACAAGTACCAAACTGAGAAAAGTAATTTACTTTAGTGATTGATCCAATATAAAACCTTTACTAAACTTTTTTGCCATTATTATGATCAGTTTATATGCCAAATGACATTTTTTGCTAATAGCTATGGGAAAAATTACCTCAACTGTTGATAGGTTGTAAGCTAGAATATGCCTTCAGACCATATTCTTATACAACATGTGTATAACTGGGCACAAGATAAACTATGATATTGAATTTTTCTTTGCGACATAAGATTCAATACAAGAAAATTCTATTAAATTCAAATTGGCTGAATAGTTTGAAACCTATAAAACAATAGCTGATGTAAGGTTTAATTTCTCCTCTAGGAAATAAGCTTAAGAAATGAAGTTTCACTTGATGTGTACAATTTGTAAACTTAGGTAAAGTTTTTAAACTAGTAATTTGTAAACTTATTTAAGAAAGATTACTGGAAACTGAAAGACTGTCAATCAGAAGCATAACATGTAGTTATGCTAATTGATATGTAAGAAATATCAAAGACCATTTAACTAAGCATTGTGGTGGTGTTGTTTTTGCATGAAAAGATCTGAAAATAATGTGCTCTCTTGGCCTATAAAATCTTGAAAAGATGAATGCAGGATACTATTTCAATATATTATACGTGTCTTCAATGCATTTAATCCACAAGATGGCTGTGTTCACAACTACACAATTAACACTTTCTTCCCAAATTTGTGCAAAATGATTCTTAACTATTGCCATGTCAGGTTAATTATTATTTTGTAATATATGTCAAACAAGTCATTTATTTTGCTCGATGGAGTAGACTGTTCTAGTTCCACGTGCCATGTCTAATGGATGTCAGTTAGACATGGCACATGGAACTAGAACAGTCTACCCCAGCGAGTGAAATAAAGGGTTCAGTTTGACATTCCAACCACCTGGAGAAGGCCTGAGCGTACAACGGCTGAAACATTGTGATAAATATAGCAACAAAGATTAGGACAATAGGCCGAATAATAGTGTACATAATACCTCATCTCAGAAATATAGACAGATAAGAAATATCTAATCCCAATACTGTATGAAAGATGTCTCTTTGGTACTTTTTTTACATTTCCAACATATTTAGTTGACAAAACTTTTGCTTTTGTTGTGAAACCTTTTGCCATTGAGAGCAACAATAACAAAAATTGATATAGCTTGCTTCATGATTTAAAACCAAGCATTGGGAGAACTTATTTATCAATAATGAATGTGAAAATATGAATTTTTTTGTGATTGTCTTATTGGGTCTGCAACTTGCCATATCAAATAATGATGTTGGTACTATTGAGTTTCAGGGATCAAGATGGCAGTAACTATCATTATATTCTTACTGTGTTCTTAGAATACCTCTCTGTAGATCTTGGACATCACTGGCTGTTGACATTATTAACCATCACTAAAAATAAATCTGCTGTCTACCCAAAATTTATACAATTTTTGTGTTTAATCATTATCAAAACTTCATCAGTAAAAAATGACAATTATGGGTGTTATCACGTAAAGTTTTTACATCAGCATCTTCATGATAAAAGGTAATGCAAGTAATATTTTCTTTTGTTTCCTTTCCTTTCCTTTTCAGTGCAGCTACTACTAGTAGGTTTCTTCTTCAAACTGAAAGTTGATTCACATAGTGGTATTTCAATCTTCTACACCTGCTGGCAGGCTTCAGTCAGTTACCAGTCATGTGGCCTTGGTGCTGAATTGAATGTTTGCACTCAGTATTGAAATACTACTTTTATTACAAATTATATTTTGTCCTCTTTTTTTCATCTTTATTTTTCCATCTCTAATCCTTTAAGTGTTACTATTTCTATTTTAATAGTTCCCATTAGACTTCCTTTTTAGCAAAACATTTTCTTTTTATTTATACAGTATATAAAGACTTATTGTTGTTGTTAAAATTATATTAGATATTATGTTTACATAGTTTTGATATTGGTGACTGGACTGGCTAGCATAAAGTAATAGTGCAATCTATATCTGCATAAGTTTAAAATTATAATCATAGGATTAGGAAAACAAATGATGAAATTTATCCTTACTCTTTTGGAATGTATTTCTAATTTTCTAAGCTCTATGCTGAAAAAGTAACACCAGGACAATTTAATTAGCAATTTGTTAATCAGTATCCTCTTTGTGTCAATTATTCATCATTTTCCTGTCTAAATAAGTGTTATTGTACCAAAGTAATTAGTATATAAATATTTGCTTATTTGTTTAAGAGTGTGTGTGATATATTTGCCCCAAAACTTTGGCCTGATGTTTTAAATGAATTATTTTTATCATGTAGCATCCCATTTGTGGAATTGATTTTCTGCATTCATTATTGCTGTCACATTTTACATATTGGCCAATGTTCTTTTTGATAATGCTCTGGGAAAGAGTGGGATTGAACAAGATCTCGTTAACCTTTAAGTTGAACAGGATGTTAAAATGACTCATTTTTGCCAGCATGTTTATTTGGGATATATATATATATATATATATAATGTTTGTATTTAATGTACTGCTTGTTCCTCCCATCTCAAGTGGTCCCATACATCAGCAGCTGCACAGTTGCCTGACTACTTGTAGAATAAACTGGATTGTGATGGCAACTTGAGTAGTTTTCTCTTAAGTGTCCAACTAACTTGAAATAAAGGATATACTTGTAACTAAGAATGAGAACATGAGAAACATTTGCCTTTATAGATGTATTATTTTCTATTTTTTATCATTTTATGAATTTAAGAAAAAAATACTGTTATTTGATTTTTAAAAGTGCCTTTTCTCTACTCTGAACTTAGATAAGTGTAATATATATTTCCTCTTTCTGTGTTTTACTTTGACATTTTAAGTGTGTTATTAAGAAATGCTTTCAAAATTATTGTAATTGCAGTAACCTTTCTCATTCTATTTTTTTTCTTTTCTTTATTCTTTTTTTCTTTTCTTTTTTCTTTTCTTCTTTCTCTTTTTTCTTTTTCTTCTTTCTCTTTTCTTCTTTCTCTTTTCTTCTTTTCTTTCTTCTTAGCTCTTTTCTTCTTTTCTCTTCTCTTTTTCTTTCTTTTGGTTTTCTTCTCTTCTTTTCTCTTCTCTTCTTTTCTCTTCTCTTCTCTTTTCTTTTAATGGCCTGCTTCATGTTCTATTTTTAACCATTAATAATAATAGTGTGAGCCAGAGATGTGATAACAATGAGGATTAAAAAAAATAACTTTAGTTTACTTCCATTTCGTATAAGAATCTTTTGTTACCTGAGAATTTTTCCTTTAATGAAATACTATTACAGCATATTTAATAGGAATTTTTCTTTTTGATGTCCCTAATATTAAAGTATTTTTTTTTATAATATATATTATTACCTATTGTTCGCATATTCATATGGATAGATATATATAGTGGCACAAATCAAATATGGCATTCATTATTATTTTATAAGGTTTTAAATGTAAACTACGTTGGATATTGTTTTCAAGAGAACTCATTAACTGCTGTAATAGAGAACTTTGTGCTTTATTATAAATTATATTTCTGTTGATAGTAATGCCAAATATATTTTTCTGAAAATTATAAATAAAAATTTGATTTAAAATTGACAGCCTGTCATTAAATTATAAACAAATAATAAAAAAAATATTTAGCAGTTGAAATAAACTTTTTAATATTCATGACATATTTTAGACTAGAGAAATTCAAAGAGCATCTTAAATAAACTTTTTAGGATGGCAAATGATTTTTTTTTTTTGTGTATATATATATATATATATATATATATATATTATATATATATATAATAAGAAGAAAAATATATTGAGAAAAACGAACATTGAAATTTTTTTTTTTTTTTTTTTTTTTTTTTTTTTTTTGAAAAAATTTAATTTTTAAAAGTTCTTTTATTTTGTCTTATGGATTTGAACATTATTTTTATGTTTAGATCCATTTAATTTTACCCTTTTTTATTTTAGAGAACAATAAAATTAAATTTTGTTTGATTAAAACCCTGCTAACATGGAAGTACCCAAGAATCATTTTAGGCAATAATACTTTGAGTTCAGAAAGGAAATGAAAATCCGAATAGCTAGAAACATTCATATTTTTATGGAGAGGAATGTGTGAATGAAAGAACTTAAAAGATGGAACAAACAAAAAAAAAGAGGTGGAGATAAATCCTTGAAGATGAAGATGAACCGGACGTCAGTTGAGTTTGATGAAAAATTTTTGAAATTTTTTGAAGAAAATCCTGCTTTATCAGTTTTTTTTAATTTCAAATTTTTCAAATAAAACAATGTTCAACGTCATCTTCAAAACTTGAAAAAGTTCCTAAATTTTGGAAAATGGGTGCCTCATGAATTGTCTGAAAACAACCTCAAAAAGAGTTGACATCATTCAATAAATATTCTAATTTTTTTTGTTTCACCTTTTTTGGATAGATGCTTGACTGGAAAATATAAAAAAAATTTAATAAAAATTAATTTGCAAAATATGACAAGTGGATTGGTAAAGGGAAGGACCCCAGCCACATCCAAGAATTTTTTTCATGGGCAAAAGGTTCTTCTTTTCAATCTGAAAGGGGATGCAAGAATAATATATTTTTTAAAAAACCTAATGCAACAATTAATGCTCAAATATACTGTCAGCAATTAGAGCATTTTGAACCAAGTTTTTGAGATTTAAAAATATCATTGCTCTTGTGAATCGAAATGAGGTGATGTTTCATAAGGATTTTATTTCCGACCCCACACAGCAAGAATCAAAATCAAAAAGATCGAAGAAAATTTGGGAGAAAATTCCTCATCCAATTTTTTTTTATTCTCAAAGATCTTTCTCCTTCAGACTACCATTTTTTAGATTTTTTCAGAATCATTTGGAAGAAAATTTTTTTGTAAACAGGAATTAAAAAAACTTTATTTAAAGTTTTTTGAATCAAAAAAAAGAAGGAAATTTAATGGAATTATTTAAGCTTGTTAATAGATGGAATCTTTTTCATAGATAATCAGGAAAAATAACATTGTTGATTGAAGCTGTAATTAAATTTTAACATTTGGTCACTTGTTTTCTTTAATTCAAAATTCGGACAGAACTTATGTGATGACCTGAAATATAATTTTTCATGAAAAGTAATTTAAACTGAAACTTCTAATTTAAAGGAACTTTTTTGAAAAATTATTTAATAATTTTCCAGTTATACTAAAATCATGTTTGCTTATTGATCAAAGGAAATGTAGTTTTGATAATATACTATTAAAATTTAGAAAAAATTTAACATTTAATTAGAAGGATTTAATTGTATTATGTTTTAAAATGTTAAAAACTTTTTTTGAATTTAGGAAAAATGAATTTTAAAAAAGTTAAGTTCTGGGAAGATTTTGTAAAACAGTTAACATTTTCTTATAATATTAAATTTTTGATATTTCATAATTTGAAATTCAAACATATGTCTTTATTAAAATGTATTCAGTTAAGAAAAGCAAGGTAACTATGATATCATTAAAATTGTTATACAAATAAAATAAATTACACTAAAAAAATTGATTGTTACTTTTTTCCAAACAATAATAAATAAATATAAAATTTGACATCTGATTTTACTTTAATAAAAAAAGAACTGTTACCAGTTGGTTTTCATTTTCAAATTTCTTAAAAGCAGTTTCTGTGGAAATATTTTAGAAATGGGATATTTTTAGTTTCATCATTTTTTTAATAATCTTAGAATGACAATTGAGTTGATAAAAAGCAAATGAAGATGAAAGAAATATAAAGAATTAATAATTATGATCTTTGTTTTAAAATGAATTTAAATAAATTTTTTTTTGTTTTTAAAAATTTTATTTTAAAAATAACATTTTCAAAAAAAAAATTAAATTTTATTCCTTCTTTTTATTGTTGTCAAAATATTTTAAAATAATTGTATTCAGAAATTTTTTTTTTTTTGTTAATGTTTTAAATGTTTTTTTGAAATTAAGAAAAGTTTTTTTTTTCTGTTTCAATGTTTTTAAAGCAAATTTATTTTGGAATTAAATGATATTGAAAAAATTTTAAAATTCCATCTTTTTAAAAAAAAAAAAGGATGCTTTAATTTTTTTCTCAAAAACCAATGTCAAGTCTTTTATTTATTTGAAAAAAATTTTTTGATTTTTTTTTCTTGGTTGTGCCAAGAATTTTAACAAAAAAAAATTTTATAGTGTCCAAAAAAAATTATTTTTTATTTTTTATTTTTATTTTTTGAAATTTAAAAATTTGATTTACAAGATCAAAATTTTTAAAAAAAAAAAATTGTTATTGAAAACATCTGTTGAAAATGTTTTTTTAATCTATTAATGTTTTTGAAATGGCATAAATTTTAAAAAGTCCCTTAATCATTTTTTAAAAGAAAAAAATTACATTAATCTTTTTCACTTTAAGTCAACCAAGTTCATATCACATTTTTAGATTCAAAAACAATAAATTTTTTGTTATTATATATTTATTATTATTTGCATTTTATTTTGATAAATAAAAAATTTTTATTTATTTAAAGGGCTATAATTTCCTAATTTTAATTTTTACAAAATACTGAAATTTTAATTAAAATCTGATTCCAATTGTACATTTTTTTTATTTTTTGCAAACATGAAAATTTGATTTTAGCCTTTTCTTATTTTATTGGTATATTGAAAACCAATTATATTAAAAATTCATGACAGAAATTAATATAGGTAACCTCCACGAGATCACTAAAAAAGAGCATAGCATGATGAAAAAAAACGCCAAACTTGACGAAAACAAAATTTTATCGTCTAAATGTTTGTTATTTTAAGAGGAAAGATCAAAAGTATTTTGGGGGTATTTTTTACATTTTTAATCGTTCCTAGCACGTCCAAATTTTTCGTTAAAAATTTTTTTTTTTTTTTTTTTTTTTTCAGCAAAATTGACCATTTTTTTTCCATTTTAAAAAAAATGAAAATCTCACTTTGAAATTTTTTTAAATATCAATTATCATTTTTTCAAAACTTATTTTAAGAAAATCAGAAATTATAATGTTTATTTAAAATATTTTGAACCAAGCTTAACTTATTTATTTTTTGCGCCCAAAAAGATGTAATTTGAAAATAAAACAAAGCAGGTCATAAACTTTCGCGTCACTTGACAGGTGATGAATGACATATTGATGGATTCCATGAGGATAATTTGTTCTACGGAAGGAGAAAAAGTGAAATAATTTACATTTAAGTGAACAAATTATTTACCTTCGTTATTTTTAAGGAAAACTTTCAGCGCTCTAATTTTTTTTTTTTTTTTTTTTTTTTGTACTTAGCTTTCACCTTTACGTTTATGATGCTTTATGGAAAATATATTATAAAGAAATTAAAATAAGACTGTTAAAACATTGAATTAAATTTCATAAGAAAAAGGTATCTAATTAATTTATAGGTACCTTTCTTATGAAATTTTATCAGAAGTGTACATAAAATACTATAATTTTATGTACATTTATTACATTTTACTGTGTTATTTGTATTTCCATTCATTTTATTATTAATTTTGATATTTCATTTATGGAAAAATGTCATAACTGAGATTAATATAAAAAATAAGATCATATAAATTTCATAAGATGATACTGATACTTGTAGGTACCCTTCTCAGTTGAAATTGAAAAATCAAATTAACTTCTCCACACGTGTTTCGCAAAAAGTAAAGGCCTTAACAGCGGAGAACAATGCTTAACTCAAATAATGCAACTTAATTGTATTCTGGTTGGTCTTCCGTATTTTATAATTACAGCCCGATTATAAACACAAAAATTACATTTCTTAATTACTGCGGATCTTCTGATTAGTCAAAATGATACAATTTACAACGCGCTAAAAAAAAGATCTATCTCATAAGGACACTTTTGAAAACCAATGATGTGCTTTTTAACTAATTTTATAATATTTTAACAACTTAAATGTAAAATCTATTATAATTAAAGAAATAACAAATAATTGTATTAAAAATTCATTTTCATCAAAAATTTTTTTTGCTTTCAGAAAATATTGTCCATATTCATAAAAAACAACTAAAAAGCAAATAAAAGCATTTGAAATTAAATAATATCTTTGTTTTATTGAGTTTTGTATGTTACAATTCAGAGCTGATTTTCAGGTAGGGGTGGTATCAAAAAAAAAAAAAAAAACATGATTTGCATTCCTCAAAGTTTTGTATTTTTTAACTATTGTAATCACTAAAACCGATGCGATCGAATTTCTAGAGTTTTCATAAAATTAGTTGTATGGGTGGGGGGAGTAATAAATATTAAAAAATATTTCTGCTATGAGTTTAATAAAAAAAAAAAACATATTTATAACAATTTCCATCATCTATGAAAGTTTCTGAAAGTTTCATTAACATCCGATAATTATTTTTATTTTTGCAAGATTTTCCAAATTAATGTGTGTCATACAAAAAAAAAGTGCTAAAAATTGTCTATGTTATTTTACTAGTTCTGCTGATACAAAGAGAAAGGGTTTTTTTTTTAATCAAAATTTAGAATGTTCTAAAAAAAAGGAAATTTTTTTTTTAAAAAATTAAAAAAACTTTGGTCTTTTCCTCTTAATAATAACATAAGCATTTAGACAATAAAATTTTGTTTTCGGCAAGTTTGGTGTCTTTTTTCATCAAGCTATGTTCTTTTTTTTAGCGATTTCATGGAGGTAACCTATATTTTAAAAATATTTAAATCTTTTTAAGGTAACAAAAATTAAAATTATTTCATCATTAATTTAGAATTTGAACCTTTTTACTTTTTTTTTTTTTAAAAATAAATCTATTGTCTTGAATATATTTTGAATTTACAAAAATTATAAAAAATTTAAAATCTCATTAAGTTAAAATTTTTTTTAACAGATTAAAACAACAACAAAAAAATCCTATTCAATTTAACTTTAGTAAATATCTTGCTGCTGTTTTTTCTTTATTTACAAAAATCTCAAATCAAAAATAAATTTTTTGTTTTAAATATTCTTTAAAATATTCATAAAAAAAAAATATATTTTTTTTTGAAAAAAAAAAATCTTTCATCTTCAAGGAAATATCAAAATTTAAATGGAAAACAAGATTGTTTCATGTATTTGCTTTTAATTTACCAATAGTCTTTTCAATTTTATTGTTAATGTTTTAAAATGTCATATTTTAAAATCATCTATACTTTAAACTAATATTTTAAATAAATGATATATTTTTTCAATTTTGTCTGTCATTTAAACTGTTTGTTAAAAATTAAAAAAAAATTTTCTATAATTATTTAAATAAATTTTAATGGAAATAAAAAGGCACCAAATTATAATATTTATTAAAAAAATTTCATATTAGATCTATGAAATAATTTTATTTGACAAAATGAATTTTTTTAATTTTTTGTATCAGAAATTTTTATCTCAATTTTAATTGTATATTATACACACAAATTCTATGATATGGATATATATAAAAATTAAAAATTTACAAAATTTTTAATTGTTATACTATTCTATATTTAATTTATTATTTGACAAGAATTCATCTGCAAAATTAAAAATTAAAAATAATTTAAATATGAATTAAAAAATTCAAAATTCTTATTTCAAAAAATTTTTTTTGAATTAATTATTTATTAAAGGAAAATATTTTAAAATATCATCTCTGCATGAAAAAAAATTTGAGTTTAAAAATAAAAGAATTTTTACCAATTTTAAGTTATTTTGAGTTACTTCATTAATCTGTTTTATGTATTGTCTCTTATATGACAATATAGATTTTCTTCTATTAACAGTTATGAGTTTATTTAAATCTTGGATTATGATCAAACAAATGTATCATTTAATTAAACAATCTTAATTTAAAAACATATTTGCAGCTGAAGAATAAATTTTTTATTTTATCTTTAGGTTTTATTAAATGATTTGATGAAAAATACATGTAATCTACAAAATATAAATTTTCTTAATAATTTACAGAATGATCTTTTTTGCATCATTTTATATTGCTGATAAATTGTAATTTTATCCCAAATGTCAGTCAGCTTCTTAATGGTTCTAAATTAAACAATAGGCAATGCCAAATCTACTTATTTACTTTAAGCAGATAAAATGGTTTTGCATTCAGAGGATAATTCTATAAGATATATTCTTGGTGATCTTGTTCTAATAGTTTGCAAATACTAATATTTTCTTCAGCATTTTAAATAAATTCTGTATCCTCTATTTTCTATTGGACAATATGTTAGTATATAGTAAAAAAAGTAAATAAAACTGTTAGTTTAAATTATTCATTAAAAAATCCATGTGGTTAATTTTTACATTTTATTCATAGAACTCGTCTTTTAAAAAAAAAAAATTAATTTACTAATGTTTAGTATATCTTTGCTCAATATATAAGTCAAGGCTCAGTTTTCTAGAATATCATTTTTGCAGAAATCAATCTGTTAAAAGTATTGTAATATTTGTTAGATTTTGGTATCTTGTTTTATATTTTCCTGTTGTGTAAGAATTATTTAAAAAAAAAAAAAAACATGAAAAAAATCTTAAGATAAGATATAATTTGTCTACATTAATATATTTTATATGAATATGTAATAAATGTTCTGACAATTATTAAATCTTACTAATTAATGGAAATTAATGCACTATAATAAAATTTAAAATTTGAGAGAATTAACAAGATTTAGATTTTTATAAAATTTTAAATCTGAAAAATCTTAAAACCAATTTCCTCAGATTAAATTTAATTTTTAATAACTTTTTTTAGATAAACAATGTATGATTAGGATGAGCATCCTTATATATTCATATCTTTACATCCTTGTGCTGTTTGCGGAGATGCTCTGTTTAGTACAAGACACATTGTTAAAGTAATTGGGGTGGGCTTTTCTGCTGCAGATGTTTTTTTTTTTTTTTTTGTTTTTTTTTTTTTAAAACACTTTCAGGTTGTCTTCCTTTCCCGGTGATCTTTGGCCTCCACCTTCCAAACTGGATGACCTATTAGCAATGTATATTGTAAATATAAATCAGTTTTATACTTGAGAAATATTTTTTACATTAAAACTTTGCAAATTTTTCAAGTAATTTTTGTTCTAAATACAACTGTAATAAAAATATCAGTCATCTTTTAAAGAAATCTGACTTGTTTATTCTAATATTTTCATCTTTTGTCCAAACAATTAGGTTAATGATAATGATTCCTCTTAGAAATTAAAATAAAATATACAACTTTCTTAGGTAAAAGACAAATTATTCTTCCTGTTAGCATTAAAAAGAAATTATGAAAATTAGAAAATATAATCAACCTCTTGTCACTTATGAAAGTGGACTAAATTTATTTAAATATAATGTGATAGCTTCTGACATAGATCAGTATTGGTCAAAGTATGGAGGTAAGTACTTTTACTGTAATTTGGGGGGGGGGGCATGTGTTTATTTGATAAAATTTAAGATTTCATTGTTTCATTACTATCAATGTCCTTTCATTATGGAATCTGAATAATTGAATTAATTTTTCTAATTTGAAAAATTGCTTAAATATAAGCAACTTTATTGAATACTTATATGCTTGGCTTGTTTTCTCTTATTTCAATTTTTTTGTATTAATATTTTGTGTTTTTATATATTTTTTTCTGGAATACTATGTACTTCATAATTTTTTGTTGTGTGTGATTACTTGATGCAGTGTGCATATATATGCACACAACTAAAGATGTTTTTCTTCAAATTTTTTATTTTTGTATTCACTTGTTTTTATAAGCATATTGTTGAAGTTTATTATTTTTAAAATTTGTATGTATATAAAAAATAGTTTTGACAGAAGTGAGAATTCACAGAAAAACAATTTTATCATTTTGTGCTGTTAGTAAGAAAGGTTTCAGAAAAATCTGATATAAAATTTGTGTACATTGTAAAAAGAAAAAAAATGATGTTTGTGCTTCGAAAGTTGCTTACTTTGTATAAAAAAGTAACAGTAATTTGCTTTGACAGTTTTTTAAACAAAAGTACCTAAAACTAAAAAATTATATCATAAATCAACTAATTAGATTTCTGAAAAGTTTTCAGTAATTGTTTAATAAATAACAATTTATTTATATCAAATAATTTAGAAATATTTTTATAAAACTACTTATTTAATTTTATTAGTATATTTTATTTAAGAAATTTGAAAAAGTAGCAATTAGATATTTCTCTTTTGTTTTTGAAGTTGTATTTGAGTCTTTTCTTCATACTTAAATTTGGAGAAATTTTTTATTGAATATTTTCATTAATTTGATGTAACTGAAAATTATCGTTTTACTATCAAACCTCAACTGATATTTTATGGAAATGTAGCTATGTTCAATAAGTGAATATTCATAGCTGAAAAATATATTGAGCTTTTTGATAGATTTTCTTTGTTCATTGGAAGGTATTTGCATATATCAAGACCTAGAAACACTAATCTAGTTAATGCCTCCTTTTTTTATAAACACTGAGTCATTTACAGTTTGTCTAACTGATCCTTCTTTAGAAACATTAGAATTCTAAGTACAGTTTTTACATGAAAAATAAATTTGAAATATTTGAAATTATAGATGCTTTCAGTTAATGTGAACCTCCCCTCCCCGCCAAAAAAAAAAAGCTTTATTCTTTTTGATGGTTTAAAAAAAAATGATTAAAAGAAATCTTCTTGTTCCTCTTTATTCTTTGTAAGGTTTACTTATTTTAGTGACAATAGTATTTCCATGTTGATATGAAAAATCCATCAAAAGACCTCAAAACAACATACTATTTCAAGCTATTTTGGAAAGATAACCAGTGACAGATGCTTATATGCTAAAACAAAACATAATAGCTTTAAAAAATGGTGGTACTGTTATTTGCAACATGTAAGATGCATTGGCATATATGATTCACTCAGTATGAAGTATGTGGAGAAAATCAAATTAAAACTTCTTTTCTTTTTTTTTCTTTTTCACAAGCTTTCCCAAAACCCCACTGAGGATTATTTATAGATTCCAAGCTTGACACCAAGCTTAACTAACTTTTACCCTGTATGGCATAATTTGCTTTGAATTTGCAAGATTGTGCATCTTTACTGTAAAATACAGTGATTATAACTCTTTTTTTTCTTTTCATCATACAGTGGATATAGGAATAGTAAATTTACCTGTTAAATAAATATTATCTATAGAAACAAATTTTGTTCACTCATTGTGACATTGAGCCATATAGCTAACTTCACTTCCCTGCTAAAAATGTATTTTGCTTTCTAATTTTTTTAATTTTTCATTAAATCAGCTTCATTTGACAATATAAATTATGCAAATATCAAAGGTGGTGTAATAAGTAATGAAATACTGACAAATGCAAATATTGACTTTAAAACGGTCAAATTTTATGTTTATAATCAATGTTTTGTTATAACAAAACTTTGCTATTTTCTTTTTCTAGAAAAAGTAACTTTATGATTTTATTATTTTTGTTCACATAATGTTAAAGGTTGTTTCATGTTATATACCAAACAAAAAATCAAACAGTTTTAAGAATTCAAATCATTTTTATTTTACTTCTAAATATCTCTTGGTAAAAGTCCTAAATTAATCTTTTTGTATTTTTTTTTTTTTTGCATTGACAATTTTTAATTTTACACTTTTTTTTTATTACTTTTATTTACTTTTATTGAGAAACAGTCATTTTTTTATCGTGAAACCATTGGAAATAAAATAAGTAGGAAAGTATAAGAAAAACTTGTTAGAATAATTTCCGAGAACTTGAAAAATAAATATTGCTAAAATAGAAAACTAGTAATCTTATTTTTACAGAGTTCTTTTTCTGATTAAAACATATCTTCAAACATCACTGTAGACCACCAAGAAAGTGTCTCTCTACTAATTAGAGACACACTTTCTTGGTGAATATTGAAGTTTTTTTTTTTTAATAAAAAAAACAAAAAAAACAAGAAAACTTCAATATTCTTTATGGATGAAGTGATTTTAACGAAGGCACATAGAATATTTAAGAAAAATTGCTTTACTTAAAGTAATTTTGACATAAAGAGAAATTAACCTCCAGGCAAAATGTTGATTTGTATGTATGGCATCATAAGGGGGTGCTTACAGCTCATCACGTTGAAACACCGGTTCATTGAAGTTAAGCAATGTCGAATCTAGATGGATGTCTGTTTGGGAATACCAGCTGTTGTAAGCTTGTATGTGGAGGTGGTGTATTTCGGAATTAATTGGAGAGCAGAGTTCCAATTTCCGATACGCGCAAATTCCCTTGGGAAAGGTATGAATTCACCTCTTCTCCCCCAGCTATGAGTTAAAACTTATATCCCTAAAAACTTTAAAAACTATTATCTAAAAAAAAAAAAAAAAAAAGAAAATTACAAAAACAAACAAAAATTTACTAAAAATATTTTCTGGTTTTTAAACGAATCACTCAATCAGCCATTATGAGTTTGTTCTTTTTTCTCAAATTTTACGTTTTGGACACCGTAGTAGTGTGTACACAGACATATTTTGCTAATTATCAAATTTTATTTATCTCATATTCATCCTGAATATTAGTTAATGAGCACACTTATCAATTGTTATTTTATCAAAATTGATGTTGTCTTTTAAATTTTAATTTTGTTGACTTTGTTTTTATTAATATGCACTGAGAAGCAGTACTTTAATTTTTTTACAGACTTTATTTCTATTTACAAGCTGATCTTCAGCTTGTAAATAGAAATAAAGTCTGTAAAAAAAATATTGAAAATTTTAATTTGAAACGAACGAATAAAAAACTTGCTTTGATAAACAATAATGTATGATTGTGATTAACAATACGTAGACAAAAACTTTAACTTTTTAAATCAGAAATTATAATTTTATATCCCAAACGTGACAATTTACTCCATAAAAATTTTACGGGGTCGTAAAATCAAAATAAATATCCAAAATGTAGTTGATTTATATAGAAATTAAAAGAAAAAAATGCATGCAGTATGAATATGATTGTACATTTTAAAATAGACATTATTAAAAAAAAACAATTGACACTAAAAAAAAAAAAAAGTGTATTTTTATTTATTTAAATTATTGTACAGTGTAAGTAGTCACTCAAAGCAACGTTCCTTGAAGTATGTCTCAGTGGAAGCATTGCAGGTCTACAACGTTTAAAAAATATCCATCGATATTTTTGGCAGGTGGTGTTTAAAAATTCATATTTAATTTTTTTATTTATGTATTTAATTTACTTTGATAATTAAGTTTTAATTTATTTTTTTTTTAAAGCTAAATTTCTGTATAAAATTTATATTAAAAAATAACTTAGCAGTGATAAACATACTTCACTCACTCTGTCTCACTAACAATATTATGATGTGCTTGTAAGCACGTTTGTCAGACGGCCTTCTGTTGTGAAACATTGACTGGCTGCGTCTATGCTACAACCCCCTTTGAGTTAATAATAGATTGTTCTGTTCAGACCTGGGATTCATGGGTAAAGTTCGTCGCCGCTGCCATTATTGACCCTATGGCTCAGTGCTGCTACTAATTTTATTATTCTATCGTACAAGTTACATTACCATTGTGGAAAAAATCGCTAACGACGTAAAGTTGCTGTTTTACCGTAACGCGATTCACAAAAGGAGGGAAAATGTTCTAACTACTACTATTTAAAACGTATTAACACTAGTAGTATTGCTTTTGTTATTGGCTCTGGTCGTGGAGTGAAACTCTTTGTATGGATTGGGATAAAGGCGGCTGCTGCTGTTGCTTTATACACTCACGGGACATGGCTGCCTAGTTGCCGTCATCTCTACTTGATTATCTTCACATAGCTTTTTCATCGTCTCAGATTTTAAAAAGAAGGACGCACTCATTCGCTTTTTGGTAAGTGCAGATCTTTATGTCTATTTTTTTAATCTTGCTCATCTTTCATATATTATGAATTCTACTGAATAGACAATATTTCGGTTTTAATGTCGGATATACATTTTAAAATCTTTTTTCTCCTCCTGTTTTTAACACACATAATTTATGTTAGTATATTTTTGCATTGTGAACATAATTAATGCCAGTGGTTAGTAGTGGTATAGATGATTTTCATGACCTCCACAACAACCACCACTACGTGTTTTTTTTTCCTTTTCCTTTGTCGCGAATGCGTATGGCACAATTTATAATGGCTTCTTGCTTTCCATTCATTTGACAACGTTTGTTGATTTTAGAGTCGAATCAGTTTAATTCTTATCCTTACAATTTTTATTTTGAGCCTCTTGCTTGAAGTTTTAAAAAAATCTAGGTCAGCTAGCATTTCTTCCGTTGTTTCTTTTCGCTCTTTTATTTCTTTATGTAAAACGCATAAAGACGACTGATATCGAGGCTCCCCCTCTTCCCTACTTATTAACACTGAAGAATAGTAAGGTAGTGTGATTCATTACTACTTCACAATTACCTGGTTTTCTTTTTGCCGAGAATTTAATCCAAAGTTATACATTCGTTAATCTCTCAAAGTTCGATCAGGTTTAAGAACTGCACTCTTTTTATCTCAATTTTGTACTTTTTTCCTTAGTAACAAAGTTCGGTAATCTTACTTTTTTAATTAGATATTTTTAGTCTTTATTTAATCGAATACATAACCTTAAAACAAGTTTTTTTAACTTCGGTTAAAAAGATTCCTAAAATTTTAATTAAATTTTTGGTTAAAAATATACTTTACAACTGTAGTGAAGAGATTTTTAAATTAATTGTTGAATCTGATTAGGATATAATACCGTCATTATTGTTCAGCTACATTTTTTTGTCAAAAATAACTTAGCTACGTGCGAAAACTGAATTTTTTGAGGTAATGATCGTTAGTGTTACTAAGTACTACTCCATTTCTTTATTTTCAACAGAAGCTCATAGGTTTTTCCTTTTATTCTAGATAAGTTTCTTTTTGTTATGTCATAAAATATCTTGGTTTCGTAAGGCTATTTCTCTTATATTTATGTAGCAACACTAAATCTAGTGTCAAGGTCATGAGGTGTTAGGGGCGCGCCATCGCAGTCATGGCGGCTGTTTATGAAGAACGAACGAACACACGAACACAAAGGATTTATTCTCTTGATTTCCTTTTCTTTTCTCTTATTTTTTCGTTCGTTGTCATCTTCTCACAATCGTTACATTGTACTTCAAATTTAACTTTTCAGTGTGAAACTTTCCATAAGAAATGTTCCTTTGGCCACTTGACCAATTTACGTATTTTACTTTTAACACAAATGATTTAAATTTCTTTCGATGTTAATCCCGTTTTTAGCTTATTTTTGGTTTAGTATTTTTTTTCTTTTATCTGAAAGGCTTTTGACAAGTTTTATTGTTAGAAGTAGGATTTATCAGTGGTTGTTGGCTAATATCGAAAATAAACCGAAAAGGAAGAACTGCCATTTTCAATTGGTTCCTCACGCTGTTTCTGCTGTTCACTTAATTTGTTTATCGCTAGTAGGTGGGGCATAATAGGTCTCTTTCCACCATTCTTTCACGATTTCAACATTTCTGAAAGACAAATTCAATTGCGTTTTAATACTTAACTTTTGTTTTCGGTATATATATATATATATATATATATATATATATATATGCATTTGCATCCTTGAAACCGGCTAACAAATTTAAAGAAAAACTTGCCAACCTGCTTCATAAAAAATGGCAGACTGGCTTGGAGATTAAAAAAACTGGGATAATTAAATTTATCCTTTCTCAACAAATTTTAAAGCAGCTCTTGAAGCACACTGAAGCCTTATAATTATGATTATTTTACTTGCTCTTCGTAATTTCCGTAATTTTACCCTTTGTTTTAAATTTTTTTCCAATCGGTCGTTCAGTTAAAAATGTAAGACTGAATTACTACCTCTCTTCTCTCACGATCGCCTGGAATGTTTTTTGAAAAATCTTTTACCTTCATTTCATTAATTTTATGTGTGATTAGACTGCTTTACCTACTACTAGTAAAATACAAATGAATAGTTAGAATTCTAACTTTCAGAGTTTTGATATTGCTATATTTTTATACGTTGCTTTTCTACATTAAAATTAAAATCAAGAAAAATAAGTAAAACTACACTTGAGAATACATTTCCCTATTGTCAAAATTAATCTTGTTAATAATGGGAGACTTAATTTGTTCACACTGGAATAAGCCGATTATGCTAACTCCTGCGTTCATCTATTCTAGGGAGTGATTTTTTTTGATTTTTTTTTTTTCTTATCCAAGTTTTGGTTTTCATTGAATGTTAAATTGTAAAAACCCCAAAGATTCACTAAAAAATGAGCATACAATATGGGATGGGGGATTTGATAAAGTTTCCTCAAAATTATTAAGACCCCCCCCCTTGGGGGGGGGGATGAAGTATGGATTTTTTTTTCCCTGCGAAAAACGATTTGGAAACTTTGCAAAAATCATAATTGTCGGATTTTAATTATCATAAGGCCCCAAACTTAAACGTTTTATCGCGAAAAAGTAAAAACTTTGTTATTATAGAGGAGAGACCAAAGTATTTTTAATTATTTTTTTCAATTTTTTTATTCCGTTTTAGGCTTTAATTTGTGGTTGAAAAAAATCTTCTTTTTTTTTTCTTATATATATATATATATATATATATATATATATATATATATATATATATATATAGCTCAAAGGTCAGCATTAGCTTTTTTTTTCACTTAAAAAACATGTTAATTTAGAAATTATTGCAAAAATCAAATAATTGTCGCAATTTACTTATTCCGAAATGAATGAATTTATTTTAGAAATGTCTTTTAGAAAGTCATGGTAAAAAAAAAAATTTTTTTTCCTAATTCAAATTTAGGGACAGAAACAACAAAAAAGGGGTCTCTAGGGGGGAAATTCTCAAAAATATTTCATAACTAAAAAAAATAGCTGTTTAAAAGCTTGTTTTTGTCATATGAAAGACATGTGGTTAAAAAAAAAAGTCATCTGTTAAGTGTTGTTGTCATCACCCGGGTCAGTAGGAGTTAAAAAAAAAACAAAAAAAACTTTTACTAGCAAACTTGAACTGACTTTAAGTTTAATGGGGCTAGGAACCCTCAAAAAACAGCTGTGTTGAGATAAAACTTAATTAAAAAAAAAAAAAATGAACATAAAATTTTATGTGTAGATAATAATGTTGTTACAAAAATTTTGTCTTCTAAAACTAAAAAATTGAAATATATATATATATATATATATATATATAATAAACTGGTTCCCTTAAAGCTAGAACGATTTATATCACTTTTGCCCTACCGTCCGATAAATTCCCCTGACGTAAGTTGTTGGCAGATTGACGTACATCAGTTAACACCCCTCAATCAGACCTCAAAAAACAAGCACCACGGTTAGAAATGTCTTTTTACAAATTTTTCTGATGAAAAAGTAATGTTACTTTCAGATTACATTTAACTTAAGTATACTTTAAATTTTCTAATTTTCCTAAAATAACTTTTGAAAAAAAGTACAATTGAATTTTACAAGATTTTTAAATGGGGAAACTTTACTTTTTTATAAAACTGTCAATAATGCCCGACATGATTGTTGTTGTTTTTTTTTTGTTTTTTTTTGCGAAATGGTGCTCATCCCTATATTCAAATATGTCCAATACCTCGCCAAAAAAACAAAAAAAAACATACCCTGATGGAAAAAAAGGTCGCAAACTTGATTAAACAATTTTGTTTGGCGGAAGACGAAGTAATTTTTTTTTCTTTTAAATCCTTTCTAGCACGTCTGAAATTTTAGCTAAAAAATTAAACAAAAATCGAGCATGTATTTGACATTCCAATCTATATAATTTCTATCTGAAAGACACCAGAATATGTTATTTACTGTAAGTAATAAATTTAATGCTTTAGCTTTCAATTAGGAATATGCATGAGATCGCTAAAAAAAAGCGTATAGTCTGATGAAAAAGACGTCAAACTTGACGAAAACAAAATTTTATCGCCAAAATGTCTATGTTACGAGTAATATTAAAGAACAAAGTAATTTTTAATTATTTTTAAAAATTTTCTGTCTTTATTACAACATTCTAACTTTCGATTGAAAAACTTGTTTCTCGTCACAACCGGAAGTTTTGGTAAAAATAACATAGCGAATTTTTTGTGCATTTTTTTTCTTGACACACATTAATTTTGAAAATCTTGAAAAAATAGAAATAATTGTCAGATTTTAATGAAACTATCAGAAATGATGGAAATTATTATAAATGTTTTTTTTTTTTTAAAGTCATTATAAAAATATATTTTTTATACATATATTACCACCCCCATAAATGAATTAAAGAAAACTGTAAAAGTTTATGGACGAAGCAGGGAAGTCATTATATTAATAAAAACACAAGGCTTTGAGGAAAGTAAATCAGGTTTTCTTTTTTAAAAAATCCGAGCTCGTAAACCGGAAATCAGCTCTGAATTGTAACATACAAAACCCAATAAAACAAAAATACTATTTAATGTTAAATGCTTTTAGTTGCTTTTATTTGTTTTTATCAATATGCATAATATTGTCTGAAGGCAAAAAACTTTTTCGATGAAAAATGAATTTTTAAATGAATTGTTATTTAATAAAATATTTTATTATTTTCACATAAAGTTACTAAAAGTTGTTAAATATTCTAAAATTAGCGGTACTGACGAATCCTGTATATAATGCTATTTTTAGGTACCTATATCTGTACAGATTATAAATAGTACAAGGTTTTTACAATCAACGAAACAGCAATGAGAATAATCTTACTGTCCTTTACTCTATGTGTAGAAAAAAAAATCTTAAATCAAATGTACGGAGGCCCGGAAGAAACATGATCCAATAAAAACATCACGTGACTTGATTTGTACGGCACTGTTAACGGCCTTTACATTTATATAAAATTACTTTAAAAAATTTATAATTTCCATCATTCCTGAAAGTTTCTTTAAAATCTGACAATTATTTCTATTTTTGCAAGATTTTCAAAATTAATGTGTCAGAAGAAAAAAAATGAACAAAAAATTTGCCATGTTATTTACTAAAGTTCCGGTGATGACGAGAAACGAGATTTTTCAATCAAAAGTTAAAACGTTCTAATAAAGACAGAAAATTTTTTAAAAATAATGAAAAATTACTTTGTTCTCTCCCCTGAATAGTAACATAAACATTTTGGTAATAAAATTCTGATTTCGTCAAGTTTAAGGCCGTTTTTTTCATGTTATGACTACTTAAAAATAACGAGGTAAATAAGTTGTTAACGTAAAGATAAATTGTCACTTACGACCTTCCGTACTATAAATTTCCGCACGTAATATGTCAGTGCGTGATGAAAAACACGCACTTGTCATTTGTCAATCAACACCGCAGTTCAGATCGGCTTTCTCCCATTTGAAAAAACATGTTTTCATCACAGAAAATAAGCAATCTTTGTTTCAAAATATACTAAATAAACTTTCTAATTTCTAATTTTTTTAAAATTAGTTTTAAAAAAAAAAAAAATCATAATTGATTTTTTAAATAAATTTTTAACGGCAACATTCACTTTTGTAAACAAACGTCAAAAACAACGGGAGATTATCGATCTTCTGTCGATTTTTCCGATTCAAAAAAATTGAAGATTTTTAACGAAAATTTTGGACGCGCTAGAAATTAAAAAATTTTAAAAAATATTCAAAAAATACTTTGATCATTCCTCTTGATAATAACATTAACATTTATATGATAAAAAATTATTTTAATCAAATTTAAGGCCTTTTTTATTCATGGTATGCTATTTTTTTTATCGATCTCATGCACATACCTAATTAATAACAACATATTGAGACAAAACTTAGTTTTCGTTGATTTGAGCCTTTTTCATCGCGATATGCCGCTTTTTTACGTGACCTAACGGAGGACCTTGCCGTTTTATAAACAGTTAATTTCTCCATTTTAAAAATCTTGTAAAATTCAATCATACTTTTACTCAAAAGTTATTTTAGGAAAATTAGAAAATTTAAACTATACTCAATGTAATTTGAAACAAACATTACTTAATTTTTTAGTAGAAAAGATTTAGTTGGAAATATGAGAAGCATGTCTCACCGTAGTGATTGGTTCTGGAAGTGTGAAATGACGTTTGTAGGGACCTCTACTTTTTCGGCAAAATTTTCGATACCTAACTTTTAAAATAAATTTTAAAAAATGAAAAAACATGCTTGAAGATTTCATTTTAGCTTTAATTGAAAGTTTAATCATTAAATTTATTATTTCCATTAAGGAAACAATTCTGGTGTATTTCAGATAGAAACTATATACATTGGAATGTCAAATTTAATTTTGGAATTTCAAATTTTCGTAATTCCCGCCATTTTCTTAATTTTAAGAAATTTGTAAACAAACACAAATTTATCGATTTTAAAAATATTTAAAGTTTCTGACATTATTTTAGTAAAATTAGAAAATTTAATGTTAAATTAATCTGATTTAAAAGAAATATTACTTCTAGTATAAAAAAGTAATATACAACCAATTATTAACGATTGGTACTGTTATTTTTATCCAATATTTGATCTACGACGGTGATGACGGCTACTACGGATGACCATAAAAAATGAAAATTATTAGAAATCTGAGTGAACGCTCATTTTTTAGTTTTACTGAAAGGGACAAGTCTCTTTTTATGATAATGGCAATTTCAGTCTACTGTACATGGAAATAAGGAACGTATTAAGTAAAAAAGTACAACATAAAAAATTATTTGAAAAAAAATTAGCACAACTAAACTTTGCAATTTTGAACTCGTAAATTTTGTTTCTACTTAATTACTAATTACCACAAGGAAATAGCCTAATACAGAATTTTGCACGATTTTTAAACTTTTATAAATTATTATAATTAAAATTTAAAACAAATGAAAAAATTCTTGTAAAATTTAATTATTCATCAGAAAAAATTTATTTCTTCAGGCAATAATGACCTTAATATTACTTATTTACAAAAGCAATTAAAAGCTTTTCTAATTAAGTAGTATCATAGATTTATTGGATTCATTATTTTTCAATTCAGAGCAGATTTTTAGTTAGCGTAAATTTGAAGAAAAAAAAGTAGGTGATTTACCATCTCTAATGACTCTTACTTTAAACAAAAAAAAAATTTTCAGGAAATAAAAAGGTTTTGAATGAAATTTCAGGACAATAAGAAAGTGGGGTGTAACATTTAAAAAAAAAATTTTTTTACCAAAATTTTCTAGAAAGAAATATTTGAAAAATAATTTCATTTGTGAATATGTCCTGAAAATTTCATTAAAATCGGGCAATTACTTGATTTTTACAAGAATTTCCAAATCAATGTGTTTTCAACGGGGGAATAAAAGCGCAAAAAAAACAGTTATTTTAACAGCACCGCGATGACGTAAAAAAAGGGAAGACTTTAACCAAAATTTCGAACGTGTTAGAAAATATTAAAATTTCAAAAAATAATTAAAAAATACTTTGGTCTTTCATCTTAATAACATAAGCATTTTGACGATAAAACTTTATTTTCATTAAGTTTTGTGGCATTTTTCATTACGCTTATGCTGTTTTTTTTGAAAAAGTGGACGTGCCTAGCTAGTTAAAAGCACAAGGATTTGTGGAAAGCCATTTTTATTCATATATATATATATATATATATATATATATATATAAATTGGGGTGATCCCCCCCATACACACACACAAAAACTGAAAATCAGATCTGAATTGTAACTTACAAAATTCAATAAAACAAAGATATTTAATTTCAAATGCTTTTATTGACAATATTTTCTGAAAGCAAAAAATTTTTTAGATTCAAAATGAATTTTTAATACAATTTTTTTTTAATTTCAATTATTTCAACTGAGAAGGGTACCTACAGGTATCAGTATCATCTTATGAAATTTATATGATCTTATTTTATATTAATCTCAGTTATGACATTTTTCCATAAATGAAATATCAAAATTAATAAAATGAATGTAAATACAAATAATACAGTAATGTAATAAATGCACATAAAATTACAGTATTTTATGTACACTTCTGATAAAATTTCATAAGAAAGGTACCTATAAATTAGATGCCTTTCTTATGAAATTTAATCTCACTCTCAACAGTCTTTAATTTCTTTCTAATATATTTTACATAAAGTATCGTAAACATAAAGGTGAAAGCTAAATACAAAAAAAAAAATTAGGACACTAAAAGTTTTCCTTAAAAATAACGAGGTAAATAATTTGTTCAGTTAAATCTAAATTTCACTTCTCTCCTTCCGTAGAATAAATTATCCTCACATAATCTGTCAATTTGTCATTCTGCACCTGTCGAGTGATACGAAATGTTAAGATCTGCTTTGTTTTATTTTCAAACTACGTCTTTTGGAGCAGAAACTAAATGCTTGTTTCAAAATATTTTAAATAAACAATTTCTGATTTTCTTAAAATAAATTTTGAAAAAACTAATTGATTTTTTTTTTTTTTTTTTTTTTTTAAAAGAATTTCAAACTGATTTTCATTATATATATATATAAAATGGGGAAAAAATAATTCCCATGATTATCTGTCAATTTTGGTAACTAAAAAAAAAAAAAAAAATTTTTTTAAATTTCAAATGTGCTAAGAGTGATTAAAAAAAAATGTAAGAAAATAACCCCAAAATACTTTGATCTTTCCTCTTAATAATAACGTTAACATTTAGACAATAAAATTTTATTTTCGTCAAGTTTAGCGTCTTTCATCATGCTATGCTCTTTTTTAGCAATCTCATGGGGGTACCTACATTTACATAAATGTATTGACAACTGACGTTAGGGCAATTATTGGATGGATGGGCAGAACTGAAAAAGAAAATTATTAAAAAAAATGAAAAAATATTTATTTTTATTTAGTACTTTTTTTTTGGTCAGTCAGAGAATTTGATAATCTCAATTACATGTAACATTATTTCACAGTAGTGTTTCCGTAGTTTCACCAGGAGTGTCTTTCAATACATTTTTTCTACATATTAAAAAATTATTGCAAAACTAGTTTCACAGGTTGTAATAAGCTTTCAAATTTAAGATCTGTAAAAAATAGATCATTTAAGAGCATTTTCTGAGACACACTTCTTCAAATTTAATTTTTAAGTATTTAACTATAACATTTTTCCATTTAAAATTTAGAGAATAAAAGTTCTTTTTCCATCAAAAAAAATATTTTGGCATCAGATAAAAATGTCCCTAATATATATATTCAGCCATTAAAAGCTTTTTAATTAATGTCTTAGTTGGTTTTTTTTTTTTTCTCTCTCTCTCTCTCTCTTCCCATTTCCACACCCACAAGACATGACATAATGGCTGTACTAGGACAGGACTTGCCAACCACTGTATTATTAGGTCAGCTTAATTTTATCTTAAGACTTTAGCAATTGAGAATTTTTTTAAATCCTGTATATTACTATGTATTAATCTGAAAGTTTCAAATAATTATGAGTACAAAATCTCATCTTGTAAAATTATTTAAACACTCCAAAAAACAATTATTGCATAATTGAGGCCATTTAAAATAAAAATAAAAAGCATTGCAAGTTAAAATAATTTAAATCAACACTTGCTTAAAATTTTATAAATTAACTCACCAGCATTTGTGCATAATAAAATTGACATAAACTATGCCTTTGTGTACAAAATTAAGTGAATTTTAAAAAGGTTAAATAATTGCACTCAAAAATGAAAATTTGAGTAGTAGAGAAATTGCTGTTAGGGTTAAGTGTACAAAAACGGTTATTAACAACTTTTTATCAAATACGGAAGAATATGAAGACAGGAGAAGCAAGAAAATAACTGACAGGGATGTCCGTGTGATGAGGAAAAAACCAAAAAAAAACAAGCATTGCTGTAACAGTGTGTTCCAAGATCCAGGCAATTCTGGAATTGGATGTGGCATTTTCCGAGAAAAAAAAAAAAATTGGGCAGTCCGGGTGGGTTATCTTATTGGCATGGCCTTAGAAAGAAGTTGGTCTTTTCCAAGCATGTGCAAGGAGGAGTGTTATAATTTGGATGTCATTCGGATTCAAAGGCCACTTGTTTTCATTGACAAGATGCTTCGAGTTATCAGAATTTGTTGTCTACTGCTCTCTTGCCCTATGGGGAAAAAATTGGAAGTTAATCTATTCTATGAAAAATGATGTTTGAAGTAATACCCAATCATGGAAAACAAACTAAACATTAATTTCTATAAATTTTTAGAATTTGTCACTGACAATTAAAAGCAATTTAGCCCCCTCCACACTATCAAAGATAATTCTGTTATGAATTATACAGGTGTTGATCTTGAGGAAAGAAACAAATAAATTAAAACTATACACACATTAAATATATTCAAGTGGGTGTTGACAGGTTTCCAAGATGATCACAAAATATGTTAATGTTTGATTAGATTTAAAGAAGTGGTCAGCAGACCAAAAACTTTTCATGGCCCCCTTACCCATGTATGTATGTGTAAGAGACACACACAAGCATTTCATAGGATGCCCATATTACTAGACAGAAGTGCTAATCTATGCATGTATAAACCTATAAATTTCGGCAAGCATTAGTTTTTGGCCTGATGTACTGAAAATTTAGATGAATGACTCCTTGACATCCATATGCTGTAGGGAAATTATTCAATTTCAGAACAATATAAAGAAAATGGTTAATTGTGTTGTTCTTTTGCTAAATTTGTTCTGTTATTCTTGGGAAATTATCCATCATCTTGAAAGTGTATAGTAATTGGAGTTTGTTTTATATATAATATATATATATATATAACTTATGCCAAATGTCTCATGTGAATTTTGTATCATTTGCTGTATCATCTTATGGTCTAAAATGTTGAACAATATGTACACATGAATTTTTTTTCTTATTGCTCCTGGAATTTTTATGTACAATAAGCTGGTTCTTGTTACTCTGTAATGTTTCATTTATGCTTTGAAAATATGTAAAAGTGAAAGCAAGCCATTGTATATAAGATTTTGAGTAAGAAATTTGCTTTTTAGGTTGCAAAGTTTTTTGTATTTAATTTATTGCTCATGTTTCATTTTCATATATCTTGTAGAGAACGGCAAGAGAAAGAACTTGCTGAAAGAGAAAAAATGGAAAGAGAACGTGTTGAACGAGAGAAATTAGAGAAGGAAAGACATATGAGAGAAGAACATGAACGTCAAGATCGAGAACTTCAAGAGAGAGAACGTGACCAAAGGCAAGAAAGACAGCGGGTCTTCATGAAGACTCAGGAAGTTACACCTGCTGCTGCTGTCAATCAGCATTTCATTGAGTCTCTAAAACGAGCCAGTCAGCGGGTAGGTGACCATGAGCCATCTTTTTTGTTGGAGCAATATGGGTTCACTATCAGATGTGAGAGTCCTCTGGATTTTTCAGTACAGAATTGAAATGGTTCTGTTTGCCTACAATCTTGTCTATTTGTTCCTCCCTGCTTTCTATTAGTGTTTCTTCAATCAGAGGAATTATATCTTTCCCAGAAAGTACTGATAGGTTCAATAAAATCTACTTAATATCGGGGAAAGAATTTGTTGACTCTTGAAATTAGCCAAAAGTTTTTAACTCTAATATAATACTCAATACAGTTTTACTAAATTAATATTTACAAAATATTTAACCAGAATTACATTTAGTTTGTATTTCTCTTTTTATTATATATATAGTCTTAAGATGTGCTATATTTATGGGATAAAGTGCTCAATATCAGAGATAGTGCTTGTGTAAATATAAAAGTGAACATAGAAGTCAACACTTAGAGGCAACAGTCTGTTGCGTGTTAGATGCAATCGTCAGGCCACGAGTGCCGTTATTTTTCTCGGCTATTTATATATACAGGTCAGTGGTGCATTGTGGGTAGTCTATTTTGGCGGTTATTTTACCGGAAGTCGTTTATTTGGGTTAAATTATTTTCCTTGGTTTTATATATTTTTTATTTTTATTTCTTAACTTATTTATTTTAATCGGCGTTTTTATTTGTTTATATAGCTTACTTAATAGTTTTGTTTGGGAGGATAATTAAAGTTATGTATTCAATTTTGGGGTTGATTGTTGTAGTTTATTTTATTTTATTTTTTTTGAGGGAACAAATTTGTTTATTACTTCATGTATTTCTTTGGATTGATTATAAACAACTTCCGGTAAAATAATCGCCAAAATAGACTACCCACAATGCACCACTGACCCATATATATATATATATATATATAAAAAATAACGGCACTCATGTCCTGATGATTGCATCTAGCATGAAACACTGTCGCCTCTAAGTGTTGACTTCTATGTTCACTATATATATATATATATATATATATATATATATATATATATATATATATATATAAATTAAAATAAATTGATTTAAAATATGGTTTTTTTCTGCTACACAGTTCTAACCATGTTTCAAAAATGGAAGGTAAAAGCCACGAATTTAATTTTGTGATTAAATTCGTGGCTTTTAGAATAAATGGACGGCGATGGGAAATACGAAAGATATGCGGCGATATGCGTGAAAAAAAAACAATGTCGGCTGCTAAGTGTTGTTGTCATCACCTGGGCCTGGGTGTTAAAACAAAAACAAAAGTAAACTCATCAAGCCATTGTTCAAACATAGGTTGTATGAAGCCCTAGTAATTCAGACCCTTTTTTTTTTTTTTTTTTTTTTTTTTTTTTTCACTCTTTGCTTTTATCTGGGAGTGGTGGGTTTTATTACAACTTGTTCTAAGGTTTGCCGTCCGTTTATTGCTGGCTGGCTGGCCTTTGACCTAGACGTCAAAGTCAATTAGGTTTATTTTCCTTATCGCTATTTTTAAAAAAAAAAAAAAACTTTTGGTTTCTGGTGGTTAGGAATTGCAGATAAATCTCTTGCCTTTTACTAAAGATTTCCGTGGCTATGTGTCAATTTTTTTTAACCCTTGGTAGTCATATAATTGAAAATTAACAATGGATTTTGTTGCATTTTGAACACCTAGGAATGTTGATTTCCTTCAAAACTCTCAATTTTATGCCTGAAATAGTTTCATTATGATTTAGGCTTTCTGATTTTCAAAAAAAAAAAAAAAAAATGATTAATTTCCCATTAATGGGGGAAATATTTGTTTAGAACAAGAAAAAAATGCAAAATTTTCACTATTTTTCACATTTTACCCACTGAAAAAAATTTTGAGTCATTTACACCAGCTAATTTTACTTTTAAATGAAAGAATATATCTTTTGCTTTCAGAAAATACCTAGTTTCATGGGGTTCAGATTAAAAGTTTCCTTGATATTAGTTTAGGTGATGATAAAACAGTCATTTTTCAATATTTTACCCCTAAAAAAGTATAAAAACCCATATTTTGAGAGAAAATAAGCTGTGACAAAATGACTTTTGCTATTTTTGTGATGATTTTCACTTGGGAAAGAAAATTTTTACCATAGGAAACCTGAATTGACTTTAAGTTCAGTGGGTCTGTAGGAAACCTCAAACAGCTGTGATATATATAATAGCTGCTCAAACTAATGTGTGTATATTGGTTAGGAACTATTAACTGAGTTTCTTCTCCCCTCATTTGCACCAAAAAGTTTAACACCTTTTTGATATTTAAAATATTTTAGATTAAATTTAGTTTTTTTATTTTTTGCTAATACTGAAGCTGCATTAAAATAAATCCTTCTTTCCCCTTTTTTACTCTAATGAGCCATGAATAGAAATCAGCTCCTAAATTATATAGCTGGTAAAATACCAATGTTACTAAGGAAATTTTGCTTGACATTAAATTTATAGGGTAATATACTAGAATAAATCTGGTGACTTACCTCAATTTCTGTCGTAGTTTTTTTTTTTTTTTTTTTTTTTTTAAATGTTAATTATCCTATAATTCCTGCAAAGCTGTTGGTAGAATATTAATGAAATTAAGGTGCATTGAGTGTATTGGGCTGTTCACCAAATTTTGCATTAAATATATAACTGGGAAAAACTTATTTTTCTTTCTTTCTTTCTTTTAGATGACTGATTGATTCAATTTTATACACTTTCCATTTTGTGATGAACCTATTTGAATTGTCATTAGGTTCCCATGTATTAAGAGTACCAATCTTATTTAATGTATTTGCATTTTTCATCATTTTTTTTTTTTTTTTTTTTTTTTTTTTATACTTTTTTCATCTTTTTTTATACTTTTTCATCTTTTTTTTATACTTTTTCATCTTTTTTTTTATACTTTTTCATCTTTTTTTTATACTTTTCATCTTTTTTTATTTTTTCATTTTTTTTTTTTTTTCATTTTTTTTTTATTTGATCACTTTTTTTTTCATTTTTATTTGTTCACTTTTTTTTCATTTTTATTTGTTCATTTTTTTTTCATTTTTATTTGTTCATTTTTTTTTTTTTTTTTTTTTTTTTTTTTTTTTTTTTTTTTTTTTAATTTTTTTTTTTTTTTTTTTTTTTTTTTTTTTTTTTTTTTGTGTGTGTACATTGTCAAGTTTGTCTTAAAAAAAAAAAAATTTCATGCAGAAGTTCTGCTTGCTTTTTTATTTTTTAATCAAACTTTGTGGAGAACTACACTCTTAAAATTATTTTCTCTTCACTAATTGTAAACATTTCATCATCTGTATTTTTGTATATATTCTCCTCAAATATTTTATGTGAATGGTGAATGAATTTTTCACACTCCATGCATTTTTTCTTCCTCTCTCCTCCAAATGTGTGGGAACAAAACTCATATTCTGCGCTTGTTAGTGATTCTGTTGCTCTAGCTATCAATAGATTTTCTTTTTCTTGACAGGCTACTCAAAACTTGTCTTATAGTTAAGCTTTTTGCTTTTTTTCTAATCACTGGCTTAACTTTCAAATACTTTAGTACATTTTGCACCAGTTTTTATTCTAAAAATATTTTTTTTGAAAATATGAATGTCAACTTTTCTACACTTGGGATTAACAAGTTTTGTTTTTTTTTGGGTGGGGGGTTAATTCAGTAAAAAAAAAAAAATTAGATTTGCTCTATTGTTTAAGTCTAAATTAACAGTAGGTTTTGATAACTTAAGCTTATAATTTGACAGAAAAAAATCTTTTGCTTGATGCATTTCATGTATAGATATTTTATGTATTTTGATATAGTATTTTAAAAATCCCTCATGCTAGTCAGAATTAATAAGGACATGATCAATCCAAGAAAACTCATAGAGACATCAATCCATCATAACTTTGAATTTTGCAGAGTACTACAGTGTGGCCTTCTCCTTCAATAACATTAGGCACAGGAAAAGGCCTTGTTGGGAAAAATGAGTTGATGCCACAATCAACTAAATCGAATGTCTTTTCCCACAATGTCTCTCGTCAAGATCCTCTTCGGCCTGAAAGCAAAATTGAGGATAAAGTGGAGAAATATAAATATGTAAGTAAAGCGAAAAAATCAATTCTTAACTAAGCAGGCATAATAAAGATGTTATGGCATGTCTTTATAGACATCTTCTGATATAGGAAACAACCTAGTCTGTGAAAGGTAGTTACATAGTTGGTTTACAGGTTGTTGTTTTTTTTTTTCTCTCTCTCTCTCTCTCTCTCCCTCCCCCCCCAAATATTCCATTAGTAGACAAAATGTAACTTCAAGGACTTGGTTATTTCCTTAAGTTCTCTGCTCACAAATGCTTTTTTTTTTTTTTTTTTTTGTCAGGTCAGCACTGCTGCAATTGTGGATTCTATATTTTCCACCTTCAAATCCTTAAGTGTAACTAATTTACTTTGCACCTGTAAACCAACATTGTGACTGAGTTTGCGGTCAAGGAAATTATTTAGTTATAGAAAAGATCCAAAACTAGAAATTTTTATCTTTAATTTGTAAGTATTTGTGATTCTGAGCAAAGGTGGAAATGAAATTGAAAGAAAAAAACTATATACCAATTGAATCGTGATTCATCTTAAAAATTTTTCATCAAATGGCATAACTTCTGGAGGTTATTTCTGTTGAATATTTTGTCAGTCTTGCCACTTGTGCTCTGCCATTGCCAGTGTAATTTTACAAAACTAAACTGCAAATTTTTTTGCTTCAAAATTGATGGCTATACATTTTGATTTCTAAATCATAACTAATGTAAAATCTTAGTTACAAATTATTCTTGCTTGCTGAGATATATATATTTCAAAGCCTCATTATTTTGTCCTTCTGAAGATGCTTTGCTTTCAAGTTCTGTAATTGTCTGGTTGAAATTTGCTGACCATGTTCATATGGCCTTTGTTTTCTGCATTATACTTGATAATTTAATTCAATAGTAAATTTAAAGTAGTTTTTTTAACTTGCAATTGAGTTTGAATTGAGTAGAATATGCATAAGTTACTGAAGACAAATCTGGAAATTCAGGTCTCTGGAATCACCTAGACACTTGGTGATGGCAGACACCAGTGGTAGTAAAGGTTGACATTTTTTTAGTAGTCTTAAATTAATTTGTTTTAACCTCCAGGATAAAGACGACAAACACGATGGCCCTCTGCTTAATACTCAGCGTTCAGTCTACCTCGATAAACACCCTGATTTGTCTCTTCATCAAAAACATTCAAAAGATGATAGACTTCTACAGCATCAATCACATGCAAGCCAAATGCTCTATGAGGGACATATTAAAATGATAGAACGTGGTGAAACTCTAAAGTCAGAGTCTGTATTGAAGGAAGAAAAACTCTCAACTTCACAAGTTTATTCTCATAATGACAGTTTGGCTTCTCATCAACGAGCTAGTTTGGTACAACAGGTGAAACAGGAGCCTAACTTCAGTCTCTATGGTTACCAACCATACCAACACTCTTACATCAGTAGTGACCAGTTGACTTTACGAGGACTTACAGACAAAAATAGTTCTAGAAATGATCGATCTCATGAATCAAGTTTGTTACATCGAGAGTCATCCCCATCTCTGAAACGAAAAGACTTGTCAATTCCACCACCTCTCATCAAAGATGGTAAACCACACAACAGCGTTATTGTTGAAAATAAATGTAGAGATGGTGCAAAATCAGCAAGTCCCCACAGCTCTCTATACGGTAGTCCTGCTGCACCCTCTTCTAAATCAATGTCTCCCACAACACCACTCACATATTCTGACAGGCTTCCTGAACGTTCACTAACATTCTCGACATCGACACCATCTGTGTCATATGGTTCTCCTCATACAAGTTCACCATCACCACGTCATGTGCCATCTGCACATACTCTCTCTGCTTTCATTATTGCTGACAAATCTCGTTCTCAAAGCCCTCTTCAGGTAGCAAGTCCTCAGCAACTGTCAGCTGCTGTCATGCAGCAACCAATTGACTATCGTAAAACACCCCCCAACAGTCAACGGGGACATAGTAATTCTACAGTGAACTCCCATTACAGTAGTGGTAGTGTCCATATATCTAGTTCTCCTTATACTTGTAACAGTCAAGTAATAAGTTCCAGTGCACATTCAATAACGGTCAGTTCACCTCACATGTCTCAAGCCAGTCAACAACCAATATCTGGCTTGGTACATTCATACATGGTTCCCTCACATTCACTTGTTACTAGCAGTGCTGAGAGCCATCCCCATGGGGTTCCAGGTTCCCATACAAATGTGATGCCCCCTAAAACTTTCTCTCCATTGACTAATCCACACACAAATGCATATACAACAAATACTCCCGTTAGTATGAAACGAAAGCCTGTCAGGGACAGTAGTATTAGAAAAAAAATGAAACCTGATCAGACATCTAAAATCATAACTCCCACATCTGTAAGTGTTCCTGTTACAACTCCTCAAATCCTGTCCAATCCCTCCCCTTACACAACTTCCAGCAGTAGTGGGACTACGTTTCAACCTACTGTATCCATTCCAGCCACACTTTCTGCTACAACAACAGGTTCCAGTATAATGCTGACTACATCAAGAGCATCCGGTTATATGGACAGTTTCCGGTCTTTTGTTGAGAATACTGTTCAAAATGCTTTCTTTCAAGACACTACAGATGTGATTCCTTCTACACAGAAACTTCAGTCAAAAATAACAGAAACTGAACGGCAGGTGCCATCAGCTACAGTGACTCTTCCAGCAGTTGCTCATTCACAACGAAATAAAGACTGTATGTCCATAGTCCCTCCACTGCCACCTCCTCCACCCCCTCATTCTTTGAATACCACTACTCCAGTGACCAATACCACTTCATCAACAATGGCAACTTCTCACAGTTGTAGCAGCAACAACACTCCTACCACAAGTATCTCCGTTATAGCACCTCATCCAGGAGCTATAACTGGCATGGTTAATTACTCTGAGATTAGTAGTAGAGGCCTGAACGGCCAGATTGACACTGATAGTGACACTCTAAGTGCTCCCAGTCCACCCCCTCCAGCCAAGCAAGAGACTTGTGCATCTCCAGGAAGGTCAAGCAACCATCCAAAGCTTAAAAAGGCTTGGCTACAGCGTCACTCTGATGAGGATAAGATCAAAGAGCTAAAACCTGTGAAAGAGGAGGACCCAAATAGTGTGGCTGATAAGGGAGATGTTGTGAAAACATGCTATGTGAACTGTTCTTACATCTCCCCAAGCAAAGAAGGGGGCAGCAAATCTCCAATAACCTCCATCAGAATGGCTAATGGCAACATGAAAGATTTGACAAAAGATAGTGATGAGTCAACAAGTTCTGCATCTGAAACTGATGTACAGGTAAGAATGGCTCATTGATGTGTTTGCTTCTCCACAAAGTTAAATGTATAATCGCTACCTCTTTTTCACAGACCAACAGTATTTCTTAAATTTATTCATGTTTTTTATTTTTTTTTTTTATTTTAAATAAATAAATAAATAAATAATTTCTTTGTATATTTTTAATGTGAAGCCATTTTATTTTCTTGTTTCCAAATACTTCGTTGTAATACATTGACTGAAAAGCAAAATGAAGATATTCTAGTCTAATTTATATTTTTATTTTTTTTATTTATTTTTTTTCAGCATTATATGTATGTACATGTTTAAAAAAAAAAAAAAAAAAAATTTACAAAATTTGTTTTACTTTCTAGCATGATGATGTGAACCCTGCTTCCAAACGCCATCGCCAAGAAACTCATATGGAGGAAATTGAAGCCAAAAAAATAAAAAATGAAATAAAATCTGAACCAAACAGCATCTGTGATGAAGAACCTAAATATATAAGTAAAAAGAAAAATGCTTCAGGAAAAGCAAAGACAGCATGTCAGAGATCAAAAGTGAGTTAAAATTAATCAAAAACTAAATTCTAGTGGTAGTTTTTGTTTAGCTGCATGTCAGTCTATGGGTTATTTAATGCCAAAATCTAAATATTTTGTACACAGTGGTTTTAGTGATAAGTCTTGCTAATTAATCCATAGCTGATGGGAGAAGGGTATTTGTGTGTAAGTGATTATGACAAACCTAACTGGAATTGGAAGTCGGCTCTTGAATTAACAATTCCTGGCCAATATCCATTACACAGCCCAGGCATCCAAGCTTACAGCACCTGGTTTCCCCAAGCAGTCATCCATTTAGGTACTGACTAGGCTCAACGTTGTTTAATTTTAGTGATCATATAGGAACTGGTGTTTTGGCACGTGGCCGTTATCCTCTAGCTTCTAAACTTTAATTTTTGTTCAGAACCTAATTACCAAGCATCTGATACTAAAATTTTATTTTCAATATCCACATTGTTTACAAGTATAATTGGGTGTGTGTTTTTTTGTTTTTTTTTTTTTTTTGTTGGATTTAAAAGCATAAAGAAAATAAGCAATGTTTTTGGCATGTTATGCTTCTTCATATAAAAATGATTAAATATAGGAAAGATTGTATGTACCCAGTCAGATCAATTCGTTAACTGAGAATGTTATAATGTAGGAAATGAAGATATCCAAATCAATTGTTGGCAATCAGTTACACCAACTTTGTTCATCTTGATGTGTAGCTTCTGCATAAATTTTCTTTTTCCGAGACAGGATAGTAAAAATGCATACTTTATGACGATATAAAATGCAACAGGTCATAGAACAAGTGAAATTAGCCACAATTAACTGCACCAAAACTTAAATCTTATCTAGAGTTGCTGTTTTGTGTGTGATAAGATTGGAAGTGTTATCTATTCTGTGATATTTCCTGAGTAGCAAACAATTTCAAATAAGTATTGCTTCTAAATGGACCAAATGAAAGTAGCAATTGATAAAAATCATTTAGAATTGGTTAAGAGAACATGTATAGTCATAGATTACTATTTACTGCACTCTTTACAGGATTCTCTTCATGAAGATATTTTTTTGATAAAGATAAATAATTGATTTATAGAATTAAGTTGCTTAAGAGATAGTAGAAAATAGTTAAACAAAATGATAATGGTAATATTAGCTAAGTCCTTATAAGAAAACATTCCTTGTTCAATCAGCCAATACTACTTTTGGTTGAAATTCTCTTAAAACAATTTTTCAGGAAAGTTTCTCATGTCCACTGTTATTGTTCTCTCCAGTATTGATGTAGACTTTATTCTTAACCTTTTGTTTATAGTAGTGTGAAATGTCAACATCTTGATTGTCATTATTTTCTCTTTGAGTTACATGTGCTATCCATATTAGTTGTTGCTATTGTTGAAAGTCCTCAAGTTATCTAATATAGTTATTTTTTGTTTGTGATTCTGTAGCACCAATCTACAAAGTTTGAAGAAAAATGGTCCTTACTCAGAGCTAGTCTTCATTAGTTCAAAGCCATTTTTAAACGTTGATCTGAGAAAGCAGCTGTATACAGCTCACAATTCAGATTTTGATGAAGGAGTTTGGCAGCTTGCATGACATCTAAATGACAGCTTTAATAATGCTATTTAAGAACATGAAAAGAGATCTTAGGTTAAAGTTTGGTTTGTAGCAATTTACAGTGTTGGTCTAAACTACTGGCACTTTTACTTGCTGCTATACTAAATTTGTTATAACTGATCCATACACCAAGGCATTTGTAATGCTTAGTATTTACTAATTCCACATAGTGAATTTTTCATGATAGGTTCAAATAGTAAAAATGTTCAAAGTTAATATTTATAAAAAAAAAAAAATTTCCTTGAACTGAAACACTTTTGTATAACCAAAGACCTGCTTTTAACCTAGAAGTTATTGGTAGGTTCAACACTGATCTTCAAGTTTGAAATGTAAATTTTATTTTTTTTGTTTTCCAGTATTTCCATTGTCATTGAATGATTTATTTCATTGGATACTTTTACTTTCAAAGATTTCAGAATGTCATGTAAAACAAGAAGATTCAGACAATTGTCCAGATTCTGATTCCAAAGATGAAGCTATGGACATGGATAACATTTCTCAGGATTCTGATGTTGGACATAAAGCTGATATTTCTACCTTTAAGGAAGACAAAATAAGTAAGTTTAAAGAATCATCTTTTTTTTCTTTCTTTTTTTTTAAATAAAGATAGAAAAGATTTAATTGTTTTAACTTTTAAAGTTCAAAGATATAATCATAACTTATGAAATAAGTATATTAGGTGTTCTTTTCTTTTCTTTTTTTTTTTTTTTTTTTTTTTTTTTTTTCTTCTCCTCCATAAAGAATAATTGTGGTCTATTTTTCCTTTTTCTTGAAAATGAGTCCGATTAATCAGCTTTTAAACTTAGCAATATAATTAGTGTGTATTCTCTTAGAATTTCTTTTTTATATTGGTATTATGAGTTTTCACATAGAAAACTTTAAAGTTACTTCTCTCTTAAGACTTAAATCTGTATCAAATAATATCCAAACAATATTAAAATTATCTAACAAGTTCAATAACACTTTGGGCAACATCTGGAAAAACAAAAAACAAACTACAGATTGTAAAACTCAAAGAAGGCTTTACCTGTAAATGTTAGTGCAGTTTACCTTACAGTTTAATTGAACCCTCACCTTTTTGTTTGCTAGAAAATGTGATTATTCTTTCTCTTTTTTTCCTAACCACTTCTGAGCACACATCTCCAAGGTACATATTGATAATTACAATTTCAATTCTGTTCATTCTTGGCAATTCAATGACTTATTTCACAAAAGTACCTTAAAATTATTTCCATTTTAAAGGTTAATGCCCTTATTCAATTTCTTTTTTGAAATCATTTCAATTTTTTTTTTTTAACAAATTTTAGGTGTTAATGCTTACCGTCACCCACCACCAAAAGCTAGTGTTGCAACTCTGAGACGCACTGGAGAGCCCTTTTTACAAGATGGAGCTTGCCGGGATGTCACACCAAAATTGATGAAGTGTCGTGAATGTCGTTTAACACCTAATCAACGGAGTAAAAAGCTACCAAATATTTTCTGCAGATTTTATGAATTCAGGAAGTGAGTTTTCTTTTTTCTTTTTATTGATTTTAAGTTAAAACTTTTAATTACTAATAATTAAAACTTGAATTTTCAAACCAGTTCAATAAAATAAGCTTGTGTGTGTGAATTTTATTTACTTGTATGAATAGTCTTATTAGCTTGATATTTTGATTCTAATAAAATTTCTTTAATTTTTAGGTTACGCTACAGCCAGAAAGGCTTCTTGATGATTGCAGGATTTGCTGAGTTGTCTGATGCTTATAAAGGTGATGTTAAACCATGGGAACCAGAATTACCTGGTAAGCTTTAAAATTCTGCCTTATTTTTTAAATCATTTTTCCTTTTCTTCAAAAGTTTCATGATTATTTCAGTTTATTGCTTAATGAATATTGTACTTCATCCTTCCAGTTAATGATCCTCAGATTGATGAAAAGATGTCAAAATACATACTCAGTAAAGTTGGAGACAAGTTCTGCGAGTTGGTTGAACAAGAACGAGAGGCTAGGTCTTGGGCTGGCAAAGATAGTAAGTAAATGAGCTAAAATAATGGTGCAGCTTCAAACATTTACTGATGTACAACTTCAGAAAATTGTTTTATTTTTGTCCTTAACAAAAATATTAAGTCATTTGTATGGTTATTTTAAAATATTATAGGTGCAATTAAATATTAGCACTTTAATTACATGAATATAAACATATCCTTTAAGCAAAAAATTTGCTTGATTATATTTTTAAAAATTGCTTATCCATGCTCATGATTCTTTCATTACTAAATCAAACATCTAATAAAAGTTCTATGTTCTGAAAAACTGATTCTTAATTGGTTTCAATTTTTCTTCCCTCTTAGCTAAAATTGCTTGGAAACGTGCTGTGACTGGCGTTAGAGAAATGTGTGATGTGTGTGACACAACCCTATTTAATATCCACTGGGTATGTCACAAATGTGGCTTTGTGGCCTGTCTTGACTGTTATAAGACTCGCATGAATCGATCCAACTCTGACAATGAGGAAAATGATGAGATAGGTAAGTTTTTCTTAAGTGGAATGACTTTTGTTGTAAATGTCAAGTTTGAGAAGATATGGTTTGGATTAAGTAATGTGATATTTGAAGCATACTTCATTCGTGGCAATTTTTCTTGGTCTTGATTTCAAGATTATTGCTTAATATATTCCACTTGTTGGATGTCTTTTTTTCCACTGATCCTAGCTCAGTTAAGTTTCAGTGGGTGAAGGAAAAAAGACAGACCAGAAGGAACAAATTGCTGCTAAATTATCAATGAGTTATTCCATTATGATATCTAGGCTGATATCATTATTGCCATTCAATTTGATTTGGATCATTTTTAGTTATACTTATCAGGAAGGAATATCTTTACATTCATGTCATATGAATGGAACTGTTCCTCTGCCCTAAAGTCCTACTTGACCAGCATTACTATTTTGCCACTTATTTGAACATTCAAATTGTGAAAATTTCTCAGTTTGAATTTGATTTTCCAGTGTTTTGTTTTAAAGGGTCTGTGAATTGTTTACAAATTTCTTTGAAATTGATTTTGTTCTAAAATCATTGATTTCTCATATTGCTCATTCTTTAGATTTGGTTTAATTTTGACTTTCATACTAAATGTATTGTTTTTAAGCTTCATCTCCTGAGGAGCATGAATGGTTAACATGTAGTGCAAACAGACAGCCTCATGAACCAGAGAAGTTGATGCTGACACAAATCATCCCTTCCAATGGTGAGTTAAAATTTCTGTAATTTCTGTGTAAAGATTAATAATTACATCTTCAATGTACATAAAATTCTTGTGATTTAGTAAAATAAAATTTTATGATTATGAATGTTATAAGCTAATTGAAAATTATTTGCAAGTAACATCTCTTAATATTGTTTACTGGCTCTTCTTTTTTCTTTTTTTTTTTTTTTTTTTTTTTTTTTTTTTTTTTTTTTTTTTTTTTTAATAGCTCTTTGGGATTTAGGTAGACGTATCCATGACTTGAGAAAAAGATTCAATATTCCTTCAAACTGCTCTTGTGATAGAGATGTTGTCCAGAAGAATGGTGTGAACCAGGTAAAATGTTACATGCCTTTTATTGATGTTTAATTACCATCTACCTTTTAATCTTAAAGGTTTTCTGGAACTAAAACTAGTTTTTATAAAATTCTTTATTTTCATGGTATATTAAAGTTAATTTGTATAATTGTCTGCATGAGTATTTAATTTCTGATAACATCACTGTTATAAACAGAAGGTGGTATTGAAGAGTTCTCAGCCCAACCATGAAAAACTTATTTGGTCAAATTTAAGCAAGTGCATCATGTTTCAGTTTATATAATCTTTGCCTCTAGTCAGGTAAAACATAAATTTTACTGCATTAATGTTTCATGACACTTTCAAATCTTTGAAAACGTAATGAATATGCCAGTATCTCACATATCCATTTTTCCTTTTTCTTTTTTTTCTTTTAAGGAATTGATTCAAAATGCTGTAAATCATGTGTCTTCAGATAAGAACCTAAAACTTGTGAATGGTTTGGAAGAAGAGAGTAAGAATAAGAAAGGAAGTCATGGGACTCAACCAGAAAATCTTTCCAACTATAATCCTGATGCAAATTCTCCCCTTTGTCTCCTTGCTGACGTAGCTATGAATTCTGAAAACAGTCGTGATCGTACAGATCCACTGCTGAATAAAAAAGAGGAATCAAACAATGCGGGTAACCAAGAAGCCCTTCCTGCTGGTTCAACAGAAGGTGGGGAAAAGAAACCTCCAGGATGCTCAACTCTGCGAGAGCTGTTAACCAAAACAGCTGGCAAAGTAAAGCCTGGTGCTGATAACAAAAAAACATCTAAACCAAAGACAGTACGTGATACTCTGGCAGATATCATCCAGTCAGTTGTGGGCAAAGCTTTTCCTAAAGAAAATGAAACTGTGCCAATGATGAAGCTCATGCATTACATCCCACGGATGGGACCTCGCATTATTGCTCGAGAGATTCCAATTTCTAAGCACACTCTGACAGAAACAAGTGTGTTGTACCCTGATGTCCCACATTCATGGCTTTGTGATGGGCGTCTTCTCAGGTTGCATGAGCCAAAACACAAGAACAATATCCTTATTTTTCAGGAACAATGGAAACAGGGATCAGTAAGTAACTTCAAATTTTGCTTTCCAGATTACTTGTTGAAAATAATTATATTCTTTTTGAACAATGAATATTATGTTACTATTTTTTTTTATTTTTTATTTTTTTTTTTCACCCACTTTCTCTCTTCACAGCCAGTCATTGTATCTGGTGTACAGAAGTACTTAAAAAAGAAAATTTGGCAACCAGATAGTTTTGGTGAAGAGTTTGGTCATTTGGAAAATGACTTGGTTAATTGCCGGACTGGAGATGTTTGGATTGGACATCCTATGAAAATCTTCTGGGAAGGATTTGAGAGCATAAAGAGTGAGTGAAGTCATTATTCACTTGTGGTTTATTGAAATGCAAAATGTTTTTATTTTTTGTTCAGATGAGGTAGTTGCTTTTTATCAGTTTGTAATAAAATTAAATGCCTACTTTTAATAAAGGTTTTATAGTTCAGTACTTAATTGGAAACTTTTTTTTTTCTAATAAAATCAAACTCTGCAAAATAAGTTATTTAATAATATTTGTCTGCTTTTTGTTTTTCAGAACGTCTGAAAGATAAAAATAACGACCCTATGTTGCTGAAATTGAAAGATTGGCCTCCAGGAGATGACTTTAGTGACCTCCTTCCACAGAGGTTTACAGATTTAATGCAAGCACTCCCTTTGCCAGAATATACACACAGGGTAGGGATTCTAAATTTAGCTTCACGCCTTCCAGATTTCTTGGTCAGACCTGATTTGGGACCAAAAATGTACAATGCTTATGGTAAGATATTTTTTTGCATATTCCTGCCTCCCCCATTTTCTTATTCCATTCTAGATATAATTCTTTTTTTTTTTCTTTTCTTTTTTTTCTTTTTTTTTCTCTTAAAGGTTCAGCAAGTTTTCCGTCTGAAGGAACAACAAATTTGCATTTGGATGTGTCCGATGCTGTGAATGTTATGGTCCATGTGGGCATCCCTGATGATGGCCCTAATGGTCGTCAAGACCATATTGAGGGTTTGTTTTATTCTTCCTTATTTCATTAGCTAGATACTTCAAGAGCTGATATTAGAGTTCATAGCATTGCTTTCAATTTGACTAGTTCTTTAGTTGACCTTGTCTAAATATTCTCTATATACAAATTGTAATTTCATTTTGCAATTGATTACATGATATAAGTCTTCTTTTTTGTTAATTGCTTTGAACTCATTAAATGAGTAGTGGAAAATGAAACCTTTATTGTAACTGGAACCTATTGAAGCATCTTTTAAAATAAACTTTAAAATTTTTAAAATACTTTGTTGATTCAATTTGAGTAATTTTTTTTTTTTTTGTGCTATTTGAGTAATTTAATCAGCATAAAATGTAATTTTAAAGAGTCAATATGCAGAGATACTCGATTTCCATTATTTTTCTTTTTTATAGCGGCATTGAAAGCCATAGATGATGCAGATTGTGATATAATTACTAAACGACGGGTTCGGGAAGTGAATGAAATTCCTGGAGCATTATGGCATATCTATTGTGCTGAGGAAGCTGACAAAATTAGAGACTTGCTCAATAAGGTGATTGATTTGTCTCCTATGTATATTTAAAATGATCAAAAACATTTTTTAAAGATTGTGACACATTTAAAACTTTAACTTTTCTTTTAGGTGGGTAAAGAAAATGGACAGAAGATTGAACCTGATCATGACCCTATTCATGATCAAAGCTGGTACTTAGATGCCAAATTAAGGGATCGTCTAAACAAAGAATATGGGGTATTGGGCTACACAATAGTTCAATGCCTAGGAGATGCTGTATTCATTCCAGCTGGTGCACCTCATCAGGTAATTTGCTATGACGTGTGTGTGTGTGTGTGTGTGTGTGTATATATATAAAACTTGGCAACACGAAACCAATTATCAAATTCACACATGAATGTGAAATAAATACCACCCTTCCCTTCAACATTAATACAAGCCAAAAACAAACTAGATATGTTTGTTGCAAACCATCAAACAAAAATTATTTAATCAATTTCTATTCTAATCACAGCCAAAAATAAAATCAGAACTTACAAGGTATTACCTCAAAGCCTTTTGAATATGCAGTCCAGAACACCTAGATGAAGAGAAATAAAGCATGTTTAGACTTCTTCAATGCTCTCATCACTTGATCCTCAACACTAGGTAACAAGCACACTTAAAAGCTTGCATATACAAACAAGAGCAACTTACATTTAGACCACCCACTGAAGTCTTGTAACACGTAGTTATAAAATGGGCAATGACTTTCTTTTTTTTTTTTTTTTTTTTTTTTTTAAATAACACCACTCTAATAAAAAGTTCTTTACTATGAAGGAAATATTTAGAAGGAATAGTAATAAACACTTTCCAATCAATAAACACACAGTAAATATGCTTTTTCATATCACCAACTTTTCATAAAATCCATATTTAAAGAATCTAATTTTTATATACCTGCAGCCAGTGTAACTTATGTCTTTCATTCCGACCACAGACATCCTCAATCAACACACAGGTACTACCAGACAGAAAAGGCACCCAAATCCCACAAGGCCAAATAGAAATGATACATGAACACGTATATATATATACACACACATAACCTCTCTAGCACCTTCAGGAGTTATACATATGGGCAATAAAAAAAAAAGTACAGAACTAAAAGTAGCAGAACATTATCTTTCATTAAATTTATAAGCATATCCTATTTGCTATTTATCTTATCATTGTCAGATTCTAATCTATATTTAATCCCAGTATTCACATACACATTTTGAAATTTGGCATGAAATTTGCTCTAATTTTTTACTTTTCAGGTGCGCAACTTACACAGCTGTGTGAAGGTTGCTGAAGATTTTGTATCTCCTGAACATTTGGATCACTGCTTCCGAATGACACAAGAATTTCGCCATCTTTCTGATACACATAGTAACCATGAAGATAAACTTCAAGTAAGTTTTTTGTGTAATTATCTTCATCCTTGAAAAGTTAAGTATTAAAAACAAAAATGAATGTTACTTTATAATTAACCTTAAGAAAAAATTTTTCTGGTGTTCTTTTTTTTTTTTTTTTTTTGTTTGTTTTTTTTGGGGGGGGGTGAAATAGTGGCAAAGGATTTAGAAGTGTATCAGCTAGTCCTGTCAGGCTACAGATTAACATGTTGGTATTGCTAATCATTAAAAGTAAATTAGCTGGGATTGTACCGAAGTTAGTGTGATAACTAAATAAGCTCATAGTAATCACTTTAGAAAAGGGTGCTTTTACTGTGGAAAGTACAAATTGGAAGACCCCATCACTGTACCCCACACCTAAACTATGTTTATCAGATTGCAAAAATACTTAGTCTATAAACAAAAGCTTGTGTGGGGTGCTGAAAAGGTACTTCCAAAATCTGATTTTTTGGAATCTACTTCATGAAGCCAGAATTTTTTGCCAGCTTCACTTTGTGTGTGTATTCACAATTCAGGATAAAAATTGGAGTTTCATTAACTTGTTATCCTCACACACCCACAGGAGAGTTGACAACCCATTATTCTGATTTGGTCATTGAAATAATGGAGAGA